>JABWTJ010000004.1:0-120836 GCA_016801875.1 Solanum sitiens
GATCGGAGTGTCACGTTCCGACACATAGTATTAGGGGATCGGGTGTCACGAACCGACACGTAGAATTAGGGGATCGGAGTGTCAAGACACATAGTAATTAGGGGATCGGGTGTCACGAACCGACACGTAGAATTAGGGGATCGGTGTGTCACGTTCCGACACATAGTATTAGGGGATCGGGTGTCACGAACCGACACGTAGAATTAGGGGATCGGAGTGTCACGTTCCGACACATAGTAGTAGGGGATCGGAGTGTCACGTACCGACACAAGAGGAAGAAAGATAATAATCTTGAGAGATGTTTATATACTCAATGTAATGAACCTAATTCCCAAATGAGTGTGGTATTGAGGCTTGAGTCCTCATGGATGAACTTGGTAGTACTTATTGATGATTATAGTACTTGTTACTACATGTTGAGTATTGTAGTTGATTTATGATATGAACTGATATATACTGTTTTCTATTTTGAGTTGGCCGATGATACCTACTCAGTACTTGTGTTTGTACTGACCCCCTACTTGTTGTTTCTTTCTTTGTTATTTGGGGAATGCAGCAAACGTACCGTCGTCTTCAACTCAGCAGCAATTCTAGCCAGTCTTCACTACACCGGATTTCAGGGTGAGCTAATGCTTCTAGCTTGGACTGGATCTTCTCTTCAATGTCTTGATGCCTTGAACTTCCGGCATGGACTAGCCTTTTATTTATTTTAGCTTCTTAGATACTTTTAGATTTGTAACTTGAGGATAGATGTTCTTGTGATGATGACTTCCAGATTTTGGGGATAATGAGTTTTAAGTCTTCCGCTTTGTATTTTGTTCAATATGTTGGGGTTTTAGATTGGTTGGTTCGCTCACATAGTAGGATAAGTGTGGGTGCCACTCGCGGCTCGATTTTGGGTCGTGACACATATTCAAGCTTAGTACTCTAACAACTTGATGGACTCCTACTAACCAATTCCTTATGAAATTCTCAACACTTTACTTCATTCTCATCTCGTCATCTCCCCCTTAGGTCTAAAGCTAACACTTGAAAGCTATAGTCCTTTTCCATATTGACGACTCAATTATTCTATGTAGGCACACATGAGAAATTATAACTTAATTGGAACATCATTTAGTAACATACCATCTCAGCACACCTCTAAATTCTCTTGTTACTCTTGTGACTTAGCAACACTTCACTGCCCTTATCTAAACATTAGGGTCTCTTACTTGTACCACTCATATTTATTGAACCTCAATTTCTCACCTACTCAATGTCAAGTCTTCTAGATCAAATATCTAGACTAACATCATCATCCTCATATTGTCATTCTTTTGATCATGACACTCATCTCAAATTCAAGCTTAAAGTTCATTACTGAACCTGAATATCAATATGATTGCTCGCCTGCTATGAGATACCTCATTACTCTATCAGTTCTATAACCTGCTAAACATCATGAACCTCTCAAATAAATCATAATCATATCTTAGATATATCACTTTGTGAATACTTTACGCTTCTATTCAACACATTCACTTGGTCATTACCTACACAATGACACTTCATCGCAAACTCCTTTCTAGCTAAAACACACTCTACCTACTATGATGGAATCTTCACAACTCATCACTTATTAGTGTACCCATAAGGGAAAACTTCTCATTAATAACTTACTAGGTTTATGAATACAGTAACATAGCTTGCCAAAACACTATCTTCCTTACTTAGATTACTAAACTTCTGCATACTTTCCTCTAACTCTGGGCTCTTTCACTACTAGTACTACTCATGATCTCATAACTAATGCTACCTTTTTGGGTGAACTTATTACCCAAGCCCTAAACATGCTTCCTCATAAGGATATCAGCTTAAACAAGGCTTAGAGAAAAGAGTACACCTTATTTTTAGCACAATTCATGTAAATATGGGTGCATTTCTCTAAAACTCAACACTTACCTCACTAATGGGCTTCTCTAAAGCCCCTCTGGAGTCTCATCACTTCCCCAAGACTTTTGCTAAGAGAAACTCATCGATAAGTAACTGACTTTTCTTTTCAACCACCTCTAGTATGATGGGTATTGAATGAATATGAGAATTCATGAGTTTGAGTAAGTCTCTATGACATATATCTATTGCACGATATAGAGTATGAAAGTTGGGAAACTTATCTTAAATGTCAATAGTGCCTTATTTATAGAAGTGGGGTCCTCACAACCATAAAGAAGATCCTACTTGACACGACCTCATAGACACCCTAGGAGACTTGAACTCTATGCTCTGATACCAAGTTAATCATGACCCGAGCCTAAATCCTGGACGTGGCCGGCACTCAAGAACCATATTGGTCCCCAAGCGAACCCTCATCCTGGCTGACTACAAGTGGTAGACTAACTCAAGCATACAAAGTTTAAAATTGAATAAAAATTCATGAAACTCAAATACAAAGCTTTAATTCAAATGAAAAACTCTGAATAAAAATAAATTAATTAAATCACCATAAAATAGTCTACTTAAGTCTTGAAAGCATTAAATAAAATGAATGAACAAACTTTTGAAACTCTATAGTCTATCTATGAATCCTCTAAATGAAAAAGATGGAAGTTTAGACACGATCCACGACCTCCTAACAACTATTATAACTAAAAAATAAGTTAAATGTTTTCGAATCAAGAAGGCTCACCATAGCTAACTCGAACTCCATGTGGTATCAACAAAGCTCCTATTGATGACCCTGATGCCTGTATTTGCATCATGAAAGAATGCAGGCCAAATGGCTCAGTACGTGGAATGTACGAGCCTGTAAGGGGAATTTTAAAACATAAACATAAGGTTGAACTTGATAAAAAGGGAAACATACTTACCTCTTCTCAAACTTCCTTAACTCAAAGAATACTCAAATCTACTCAAACTTACTCAACTCAAAAATACTCAAGGATAAGATACGAAACTCAACATATTCAACTAGAAAGATGCAACTCATGATACTCAAGAATAAAGCTATAGTAAAAGATGCAATATATATGGAAAGTTGTAAAACTATATATATCAACTCAATGTATTAAAAAAATATAATGATACTCAATGGGTATATAAAATACAATATAACTATGTCAAAGTTTCTCTAACCAACAACCACCACTATGAGCCTAAGTGATGATACATCGTCTTGCCCACGCTGCCAGAACTTTCATGTACTTTGTTGTCATATAACACGTCTTAATTAAGGGATCCACTAGTCTATGCTTAAAAGCACTAAGGAATCTTCTAAAAAGTGTGATTTTTTCTATCCATGATGGTTACGTGGTTTATTAAGACTCGAGTTATTATGAACTCATGTCCCCATATTTCTGTTCAATACTACTCCCAAAGTATAGCTAGCTCATATAATTTTAAAACAAAACTCTTTCTTTGGTTAAGATAATTACTTAGAAGTTAGCTTAAAAGCTCTCTTGGAAATTGGTGTTTCCTTTCTTGTTCAAATGTGAAAACATTAAATCTTGTAATACTTAGTTCCGATATAATCTTTGAACAAAATATCTAACATTACTCTTACTCTTTACTAAGCTCAAAATTAAGTCTTAAAACAAATTTAAAATGTTTGTAAAAGATTTCTAAAAATATGGTTCATGACGAATTATGGACGTGAAAAACTCAATGCAAGGTTTTTAATAACCATAGATAGAACTCAATACTTGGAACTCAAGAACTTACTACTCATTTCAACAATGCTCAACTCAGAGGGTTTAGGAGGAATTATAGCATGAACTACTCAACTCAAGGATTTCATGAATAACATGTAATAGTCTCGTGATTAGAAATATAATCTCAAAGGGGATTAGGAACTCAATACTCAAGACTTAGAACATGAAGATACTACTCCTCTCAAAGGTACTCGACTGATGAAGTTCATGCGGAAGTTATGGGAATGAAAAACTCTACTCAAGGGTAGAAATATCAATAATGAACTCATTAATACGACTCTTCTCATTCTCATACTTACTAATCAAAACTTAACTATAAATTAATGATTGATCTCAATGGATTCACAATTGAACTCAAACGCTTCCTTGAACTCTACTCTTAACTCTCTCTTGAATGTGAATTATGAATTTAAGAGTTATGGTTCTTGATATGAAGGATATCGTGATGACAGAGTAGACTCATGAATACATTCTCCTCAGTCTCATGTTCATTTACTTAAGTCTTAAAACAGGTTATTAAAGTTCGTAATAGACTCCTAAAAAAGACTCAAAGGGACTTTCTCAAAAAAAAAGTTTGAAAGAACTCTCAAGACATAACTCTTAGATATACCTTGATTTTTAATTATAAATTCAAGGTTATGATATGGGAAGGAATGACGTAGTAATGATTAAAAGTGGTTTAGATAGTTAATCATGAGAAACGATTGAAAAACATTGTTTGTGGAGCAAGTCTGCGACGCGAAGATGAATTAAAATGTTTGGTAGAAATAATTTTTGAAATAGTCGAGTCCTTATTCTCTCTGCGATGCGCAGAAAAAATTTCACCCTGAAGGAACAACTCCGCGACGCAGACCTGCTACATTTTCCTTGTCCGGCTTTTTCTTTCTCGTTTTCTAGCCCCAATTCACCTAAATTCGATTCATATTCTCAATTTCTCTTTAGATGCAGATACTCAATACATCTACACAAGAATCCAATCAAACAGAACTCTAAAATTGACAAGATTTCTTCAAGTATTCATCAATCTCATCTCAACTCAAGAACGAAGGAATGTAAAGAACACGGTTCAAGAACATGAAACCTTCATCTTTATTGAAAAAATTTAATAATGAAATTAACACGATTGGAGTGTGGGTGAACAAACCCAATACTATGGAAGCTAATACACCTCTTAGGGATAACACCCATGGCGAAAATATGCTATAAAACTCAAGAACATCGACGAACGTCTTGATCCTTTCCTCCTTTTTCTCTTCTTCTCTCTTCTTGAACTCTCAACTAAAATCCAAGTCCTATATTATGATTATAAAACTTAACCTAATAATATAAGACCCTTAAAATCATACTAAAAAACAAATTAAATATGATTTGGTAAGGAAAAAACAAAAATACCCCTCACTATTTTCGGGTAACTTTTCTTAATCGGACAATTAACTTCAAAAGGGCATATCTCACTTATCCAAATTTGAAAATTAGCTATATCAGTGGATTTGCAATGATGATTCAAATACCACTCATTTTCTATCTCAGAGCACACCTAACTCATCATGTACTAAGAGTTATGGTCATTTAAGGTTGACCCGAAACATATAAGAGCTTATGAATGACTTCAATGAATTCTCTCTAGTTCTTCTTGGATAAAGGTGGTACATCAGTGACCTTAACACTTAGGAAAATTTTCATTCTTTTGTAAAAACATACTCACTACAAAGGATGGTTCAAGTCTCAGTTCAAAAAATATTCTAGGGTGTTGCAATTCATGAGTTGACTTGAGCTAAGATAAGTATTTTTTTCATAATTCAGTTCAAGCTTATGTCCTTTTTAGCTTTCCTATCGCATGCTCGTAAATTTATGTATCCATTCCATTTTTCTTGCATCATTTTATGATGTAGATACAGGTATCCAGGATCAGCATCTAGACCCTCGTTGATTGAGTCAAGCACTCAGAGTCATTTGATCGAGTTAAGACGATTAGGGGTCTTGTCTCGTCATCGCTCATAGTTTTACAGTCTTCATAGACATTTAGTTATTAAATCTCCAGTCTTGTTATTTCAGTTATCTGGATATTCAGACTTGAGTTGCCACATTGTCTACTTGAATGTTTTCTTTTAAAACATTCAAAGTTATTTGAGTAAAGTTGCATCTTGATTTCTTTTATTAATGCTTAAAGTCATCGTTGAGTAGTAAGCCAGGCCAAGGGTTTTCTTAGCCAGCAATGGTTTGTTGAGTCCACAGATTCGGCTCATTTAGAGCTATATTTTGATAGAGATAGTTTCCTTAAATGCTTTTTTTGTCTCAATTACTGATGAATAACCTTGAGTTTCAGGTATTTTGAGTTTGAGGGAAAACATGGACACTACTTGGCAAAAAGGAGCAAAAAGTTTGAAAAGAACGAAAAAATGAAGGCATGAGGATTGCCGAGTCCACTTGGAGACTCGCCGATAGGTCTGAATATCGCCCTTTGTTCCAATGTGATGATCTCTAAAGGAAAGGATCAAATTGATGGTGAAAAGGAGAAGAAGGCACATTCCAAAGAAGTTCTGTGAAGTATTTCCTTATCACCCCGTGATCCAAAACATAAAGATGCTTGGACAATGCGCAAGATTGCGATGAAGTGACCAAAGGGCGAATCGCTGATTTGATCCGCGATTCTGACTAATTACGCCGACTAACCCGCTACAACACTAATCTTTGAAAACTACAAATACTTGTTGAGTGTTTTTATCTAAGGATCGAATTATTATCGCTTAATGCTAAATTTTATACAATTTTGTCAGCTTTTGAGCTCTAATTTGGAAAGGGTTTTTGAGAAAAACTAGATGATTCAAAGTGTTTTATCTCCAAGGATTTGGACTTGGGTCTCTTAGATTTTCATTCTTGTCCTCTAACAAAACTTAAATCTTCATACCCACGTGAATACAAGCTCATTTTGGTATAAATTTCTATTTCTTGTTTATGTTTAGCTAAAATCCTAATTCTTAGGGTGTGGTTTTGAGAATATGGTGTAAATTAGTTGTTGGGTGTTGCTTGTTGACAATTTATTCATAGTTTAATTGTGATTTTGTTTAGTAGTTATGGATGAATCTAATGAGGTTGTAGTTGCAAATATAATCTCATATATGTGTTTCTGGCTTGCTCGAGAGAGAGATAGGTCGAGAAACTAAGATTACTAAATTGATGGTCGGTCGGAGTGGGTCGACATGAATTTCAGCTCAACAGAATGAACCCTAGTCTCATTCTCACACGCTCATCTCGCGATAGTGTGTGTGCTAAGGGGGAGGTTGCTCTTCATCCGGGAAGTGGGTATCCGAGAGGAATCCATTTGAAATGGGGTAAGTTTCTAGAGAGAGAGCTTATCCCCCTTAAAGTATAGACTAGTCGCAATTACTCAATGAATTTTCTATCAAAAGCATGTACCCAATAATCTCGTTTATCCTGTATTCCGATCACATCCCAATAATTCCCTTTTCTTGATTAGCTCTTTTTACTGAGTTGTGACAAACCTTCAATTGATAATTAATGCTTGTGTTAGCCCCATATCTAATTTAATATATTTTTATTCGATAATGTCTTTAGTTACGACTAATTAGAATGTAATTTTACTTTCCTATCAATTATCACAACCACTTCCTCTGGAAACAATCCCAACCCTTGGTTGGGTTACTATACTACGTACGATTGTCGATACTTGCATTGAAAGTTGTGTCTTTGATGATGTTACCAATCAAAATGGTGATGTTGCCGCAGATTGGTGTTACGTGAAATTTTTTAGTTAAGATAGATTTTGTTCTTGATTAGTTTTAGCTTTACTTACTTTACTTTCAATTTTGCTTTGTTGTTTTGTGCTTTGAGGCGGAAGGGGTTAAATATATTAAGTAAGCACCCACAGGCTAACGAAGTTCCCTCCATTAGAAGTAATGAGTTATCGAGATAGCATACTAACATTCAAGCAATTGGAGGGTAAACAAATCAGTGAATCATGGGCAAGGTTCAAGGAGCTAATAACTCAGAGCCCAACTCATGGCATTCCAAACATAGTCCTTCTAGATTATTTCTAAAGAAGCTTTGGTCCTAGAAACAAGATGTTCATTGACCAAGTCATTCGGGAGGGCTTGCAAAGCAGCCCTACATGATAGCAGCTCAGTTGCTAGACCACATGGCTGAAGCAAACAGAGAAGTGGAGAAGAACTTTATGCTGACCATTTCTTGTCGGTAAAGACTACCTATTCGACCGAGGATTATGCTATATTGTACCTTCAGGGGGTGGTGATACTTCATGGAGTTCCGATATCAATTATTTCAGATAGAGGTGTACAATTTACTACACAGTTCTGGAAATCTTTCCAGAAAGGCTTGGGTTCAAAGGTAAGCTTAAGTATAACTTTCCATCCTATTGACAAGCAGAGTATACTATGAAGACCTTAGAAGATATGCTTAGAGCTTGTGTGATCGACCTCAAAGGGAGCGGGATGATCACATATCTCTCATTGAGTTCGCTTACAACAACAATTACCATTAGAGCATCCAAATGGCTCCATATGAAGCTCTTTATGGGAGAAGATACGGATCTCTTATTGGGTGGTTCAAAGTTGGTGAAGCAGGGTTGATAGGACCATATCTAGTTCACCAGGCTATGGAGAAGGTGAAAGTGATTCAAGAAATATTGGAAATAGCACAGAGTCGCCAAAATTCCTACACAGATGTGAGGAGAAGGCCATTAGAGTTTGAGTTGGATGATTGGGTATACCTCAAAGTTTCACCAATGAAGGGTGTTATGAGGTTTGGTAAAAAGGGGAAACTTAGTCCCCGGTATATTGGACCTTATAGAATCTCCAAGAGAGTGGGCAATGTGGCTTATGAGTTGGAGCTACCCCAAGAATTAGCGGCGGTTCATCCGATATTCGATATTTCTATGTTTAAGAAGTCCTTGGGTGATCCTTCATTGATTGTACCAACTGAGAATGTTGATATTAAGGATAGCTTATCCTATGAAGAAGTTCTGGTTTAGATTTTGAATCGTCAAGTTTGCAAGTTGAGGACAAAGGAAGTTGCATCAGTCAATGTCTTTTGGAGGAACCAATTTGTTGAAGAAGCGATGTGGGAAGATGAGGAGGATATGAAGAAGAGATATCCACATCTATTTGATCCGGATAGAATACAGATCAAGGTATTAAATTCTCTTCCTAGCGCCTTATAAGACTATGTGTAAGCATGTTGTTATTTGTTTTTTTTGTTGAGTGCTAAAATGATGTTACAACCCTTAGTTTAGTGAAAGAGTTCTCATTCGAGGACGAATGTTCCCAAGGGGGAGATATTTTAATATCTCATAACTTAAGATAACTAAGAATAAGCTAAGAAACCAAGAATAACCATTTCTAGAAATAAATAAGGAAATCTAGAAAATTTCCTAATTTTTAAAGAATGAGTTTTTGGTCATTTTCAAACGGTCATAACTCTCATCTCATGAGGAGTTAGGGTGAGTTCCTTATATGGTTGGAAACGGTGCCGAGTTTGCTCATTTTTGATATCGTATGAGGGAGATATGCCTTTCAGAAGTTCGGTTGTTGGACTGAGCAAAGTCCAATCCAGATTTTAGTGAGGGCAAAGTAGTCTTTTCACCCTAGTATTGCCTAATTCATTTTAAGGGTTTATTAGGGGTAAAACCAAGTCCCAATTCCGTTTTAGAAAAGTTGAGAACGCTTAGGGCTTGGGGAGAAGAGAAGAGAAGAGCAAGATCAAGAATTTTGCAAGAACGCTAAGATTTTGCTAGTGGAATTCGTGGGGGGTAATCCCTATCGAGGTATGTAATAGCTTCCTGTGTTGGGTTCGTTCACCCACACACCCAAATGTTTAATTCAGCAAGTTTGTATTGATTGAATGATGAATCTTGAAGTTCTTGACGAATAATTGTTGAATCCTTGTTGGTAGAGTTGTATTGTACCTTTAGTGGTTGTGATTCGTGTTTCCGGGATTTTCTACTAGTCTAAACTATTAGGTATTAAGGATATTAGTGATCCTAAGTGTTTGGGGGAAGATCCATGAAAGTTTGGGAGGTTTAGAGTTGAAAATCATAGAAGAAAACTTAGAGAACCCGTCTGACAGGCCCTGGGGCGCCGCGCCTACCAGATCCCCTCAGGACAGACTCTGTCCGTCACGCTCTGGCACACCACGCCAGCCAGAGCGCCTGAGGACAGTGTGTGTCCGTCATGCTCTGGCGCCCCGCTCCTCTAAAAGCGCCAGGTTAACCTTGAGTTCCCATTTCTCTCCTATCTTTTCGTACTAGTTTCTAAATGACCTATTATTCTGAGTTGATTCCAACACTCTAAAGTACATCTAAACAACATGAAATCATCCATAAACATGAGCTCATGATCCTTGAATTCATAATCCAATTCAAGGGAAGTTAGATCAAAGTCAAAGAAGTTAAGAGTCAAGTCTAAAAGTTAAGAAACAAGTCAAAGTAAGTTCCTAAAGTATTCAAGAGTCTTAAACAAACATTTTAACTTTGTTTTAAGATTCAATCAATGGGTTTAGCAAAGATTAAAGAGTTTAGTTAAATTCTCAAAAGTTATAAGGGAACTAGTAGTCCATAAGAGTTCAAACAAAATATTTTCAAACTTTTGAGAAAGAAAGGAAGCTAGACTTACACAGAACCTATGACTAGTTTTAGTAAAAAACTATGAGTTCCAAGAGAGATTTTAAAGCTAAGTTTGAGAAAATTACCTTAAACCAGAGAAAAACTGTTTTTAAAACATATGAGCTAAGTATTTTTGGGAGTAGTATTGAGCACCGATATGGTGACGTTAGTTCATATTAAATCAAGTCTCTATAAACCATGTAGCCAACGTGGAGAGATAAAGGATCATACTTTTTAGATGATTCCATAGTGATTTTTAGCATAGACTAGTGGATCCACTTAGTAGTTCAGGCTCTATACCTACGGCAAGGTATAGAGCGGTCATCTTGCAACGTGAGGTAATACGTTGTACCATCACTTAGGCTCATAGTGATGGTTCTCTATTAGAGAACCTCCAACATAAATTATATTACTTTCTTATATAAGTAAAGTTGAATATTTTATTGAACTAAGTGTTTACACTGTTTTCTTTTCAAGTTTTCTTTATATTGCATGTGTCCTTACTACTTTATATTGAGTCATTATTTCATGAGTTGAGAAGATCCAAGGTAAGTTCATTCTTACTCCTTTCAAGTTTTATAGTTGGGTTTAGCATTTCAACTCGAATACTCGTACATTCAATGTATTGATGTCAGTTGGTCTGCATCGTCTTATGATGTAGACGCGAGTAACCAGGATCAGCACGCAGCGCTTCGTTGATCCAGTTTGAGCTTCAGAGTCAGTGGTGAGCCTCCTTGCATTCCGGAGGACTATTTTATTGCTTTCCGTATTTCCTTATAGAATGTTGTGGGGTTTGTCCCAACATACATCTCAGTATTAGTAGAGGCTTCATAGAACTTAGTTAGCCGAACAATTTAGTTTTTAGTCTCTCTTTATTTACATATATATATTGTTTTGAGACTAAAGTGCAATTTTGGCCAACATGGTTTTATTTAAGCATTTACTATGACAATCTTTCAGTTTTTATGATTTAGTAAGTTAAGTCTTTCGCTGAGTTAATTAAGCAGAGACAAGGGTTCGCTCAAGGCCAGCAATGGTGATTGGGTGTTGGCCACGTCCAGGGTGTAGGCTCCAAGCGTGACAAAAGCCTAAGGACTTGAACACTCAACAATCCGAGTTTGCTGAATTAGATTCCATTAGTACTGATATTGCAATCTTTGAAGATGGTGTCGCTGGTTCTATAATGCCCTTGACCGAATTGGCACATCCGGTAAAAGTCACCTCTTGAATATTTCTCTAAACTTGCCTCCCTTTTTTAAACATTGGATATTAATTGTATTTTTTTAATTATCCAGCTGGTCTTAGGGACATCCCTAGCAATATAGATGTATTTGAAGATTGTATCACAATATCAAACTCCCTCAATGTGGCAAAGAGTTCTTACCTCCCTCTTGTTGAAGTTAAGAGTCAAGCTCCAAATGAGGTTCCACTAACAAAGTTGATGGTCCTTTTTTTTGAAAAGGTTTAAGCTTCTTAAAATGTATCAAATACTAGTGTGGAGGTTCCAGCACATCAAAATGGGTGTTCAGATATCTCCAAGGATTTGGTCCACCCTTTGTTGGGGATTGCCTCGAATTTTGAACCACAAAAGGCTATTTCCAGCTTCAACTATCTTACATTTCTGTAATGTGGTGTACCTTATGTGAGTGTATTACTCAATTCTCTGTTGAATATTTAGAAAACTTCAAAGAGTTGGAGGCAGGCGTTGCCTTTATTCTTAAAATGCCTTTGACAAGTTAACATCTTCAACCTTTTTTGGAGGTTCTACTTGAAGATATTTTTTAAGAAGTAAGGAGATTAAGATGTTGCGAGGCTGTCCCCTTCTCAAAAGATAATAAGGGATTCTCATCAAGAGTCGCTTACTACTACACAGTAATGTCTTGATATCGCAAATGAGGAGAAAGTCAATATGAAAAAACACTTGGAAGAGCTTCAAAAATTCCTTACAATAGCTGAAAAGGAGTTAAAAGTGTGGGCTTCAAAGAAGAATAAAATCATCTCACTTATTGAGGATTATCAGAAGAGGTCGTCTGAAAATCAAGAGACTATCACTAACTGTGAAGATGAAATTCATACCATTGAGAAAATCATTCTTTGTCGGAAATAAAAATAAAAGAACTAGCTAAGCTAAAGGAGGATGCCGAGATAAGTCGTCACCAAATCCTTAGCCATATGCTTTTTTCTTAGTCTTTTATCATGCATAAGGACGTTCTCTCTCATTTTCTTGTTCTATTTTGTTTTCTTTCTTGTCTTTTTTTTTTCTAGGAGATTGTTCTGATGTAGTGACAATCCTTCTTGAATGAATAAAAGTGTTGGGTCTTTTTCTTCTCAAGTTTTTTCTTTTAGTTCTCGATTTTGAGTGTTTGTCGTGTGTTTTGCAACTTACTCTACATGTCGGACAACTTTCTCCAAGATTTAAGCTTTGAGATCTTATGTTTGAAATTCAGTAACGCGTAGTAGGAACATTCTAATGACAAGTTACCATTTGATTAGAAAGATAACTCACACAAATACAATATATGTGAAACTCATGACTAAAAGATTTCCGAGTTAGTACATCTACTATTCCAAAGTTAGCTCGAATTTCGACTTTTCAGCTTTGAGCACCTATGGTAGAAAACCAATGAATCGATGTGGGAGCATCGAAATAAAGTTATTCTTCTTTCATTGGAAGAATAACTCATAGAGATATAACACGTGTAAAAATCATGGCCAACAGATCTCTAGATTAGTATAGATATATTTTTAAAGTCAGCTCAAATTTTGTGTCGCTCAATTCTTCAGCTTTGAGCAACTTTGGGAGAAAATCAATAACTCGGCGTAGGAGCCTTGAAATGTTGTGATTCTTGTTTGGTTGGAGGCATAACTCACAGAAGTACAAAATATGTAAAAATCACGGCCAAAGGTTTTCCAGATTAGTACAGGTATATTTTCAAAGTTAGCTACAATTCTGTCTCGCTCAATTTTTCAGGTTTGAGCAACTTTGGGAGAAAATAAATAAATTGGCGTAGGAACCTCGAAATGATGTGATCCTCACTCTGATGGAAGCATTACTCACAGACGTACAACATACATAAAAATCACAGCCAAAACATTTCTAGATTAGCACAGATATATTTTCAAAGTTAGCTCAAATTCTTTCTTACTAAACTGTTCAGCCTTGAACAACTTTGGGAGAAAATCGACAACTCGACATAGGAGCCTCGAAATAATGTGATTCTTGTTCCGTTAGAAGCATAACTTATAGAAATACAACATGTCTAAGAATCATGATCAAAAGATCTCCATATTTATACAGATATATTTTCAAAGTTAGCTTGAATTTTGAAACTATGTGATTCTTGTTTATTGTGAGGAGTGAATTTTCGGTGTGAAATCCATAGTTCGTTGTAATAATGGTGAAACTATGAGCTTCTTATTTCAATGTGACGAGAGCATAAAGAAAAATACTATTTATAGAAGTTACAACAAAATTCATTTATGATTGATGAGAATAAATTTTTCAAGTTGACTATACGCCCAGAATGTTATTCTCTCAACTTTGTGCGCTCTTGACAACAACAAAAATAGTCTTTTGAACTTGGAGGTTCACATCACGATCTTTGCGGCTATACAATTTAAACATAGAGATTGCATCCAAAGGGTATACCGATTTATGTTATAGGTAAAGATGCCCCTAATTTTGAGTAACTTACTAAAACATCAGTGAATTACACAAAATTATTTGAACCGTAAGCGAAAAACTCAAGTAGAATCGCAAGTCGCTTGATCCAATGCTAATGAATTCATTAGCATGTCGCATATTAATAATTCAAATCAAAGTTCCTTTGAATTTATCAGATTAATACCCGAAGTTTACTTCCGAATTTAGCATGTTTTATTTGCAACTTTGAACGATCTATAACTTGGTGTAGGGGTCTCAGTATTACAAGCTTCTTTTTTGTTGCGGAGAAGGATTCAAGAACTTCAATATGTGTAACAATGATGATCAAGATCATTATTAATTCCACTAATAGGCCTTTGAAATGCTAAGATCAACTTCAAACAATGATGATTATTTTTTATTTTTTTCACCTTTGAGTGGCCGTGGTAGAAAATTCACAAGTTAGTGAAGAAATGTGTGAATCACGAGCCAATTTTCACACTGTGAAGTAGGCTCCAAAAATCTTCTCCTTTTCTCATTTGTGACGCATTTGAATTCATGTGCTAGCTTCATAAAATTTAAAGAGCTAGTGTGATGATCATGCAAGGCCATCAAACTTTTTTTCACTCATTTGATTGAGCTTAGAGTGATTACTCCAAGCGCATGCGTACCTCGGTGAAGAGGATCAAGTCATATCATAGTTAAAGATAATAGGTTTTATTATTTTATTTTATTATTATTATTATTATTATTTGGGTCGTACACAGTTTATACTCTTGCGATCCAGGAGTAACATGCAGTTTATACTGATACCTTAAGAAGCATTGTAACTAGAAGTTAAGGTTTGTATGTCGAGGAGCATTTCAACTTGAAGCTAAGGATCGTAAGTCAAGGAGCATTACAACTTGTAGTTTAGGCTTGAACATCGAGGAGTATTTCAACTTGTAGTTTAGGCTCGTACGTCAAGGAGCATTTTAACTGCAGTTTAGGCTCGTACATCGAGGAGCGCTTGAACTTGTAGTTTAGGCTCGTATGTTAAGGAGCATTTCAAATTGCAGTTTAGGCTCGTACGTCAGGGAGTATTTCATGAAGAATTCTATCAATGTAATTGGTCTTCTTATCTTTTGTGATGAAGCATTAATGTAACGACCCTCAAAATGAATTAGGTTGAACTAGAGCTTCACTTGTTTTTTAAGGGTTGTTAACTAGCTAATTTAATGTGTAAATAAGTTTCTAAGTCAGTCGGATTGAGTTTGAAGTCAAACGTTAAGGAATGACCGAGACGTTCGACGACTAGTCATCTATGTGCTTGTGTGTGTTCTAGTGTGCCCTTGCATATTTCATGAGATGTTTGGTGTCTAAATTTATTGGAGGGGAACCTAAGACATATATGAGCATTTTAGGAGTTTAACGTCCGGGTACGACTCAACCAAGGATCCATGAGGGGGCCTAGAGTAGGACCCCATCTCTTAGCCTAGATGATGCCGGGCAGTGTCAGATGACGGCCACAAGGGACAGCCAGTCGTTCAAACGACGGCTCGTCGACCTTGGGCATCGATTGGACCTGAAAGTCTTGAACATTTTGGGTCTCCGACCCAAACGAAGGACCCCAATAACGGGGTGTCATTCCTTCTACGGCCAGTAGATGGTAGGGCGTCGTTTTGGGCCTATTTTCCTGCAACACTTGGCCAAGCTTGGGGTAATATGGTAAATTCACCCCAAGTATAATTAAAGTTATGGATGTTTAATTATGTTTAGTTTGGTATTTTAAGAGTTTTTAAACTCTAAAACCTATAATTTGACTTCACTTTTCAAAATCAAAACCCTTTATCCTCCAAAAGTTCTCTCAAACCCAATGGAAGCTCAAGGTCTGGAGCTAGGGCTATGGATTCCAATGAAGTTCTTCTTCAATTCTCTTTGGTTTTCTTATAATAAGGTATGGGATTTCTTTATCTAAGGTTATCTATCACCTTAGAGACAATTTCAAAGATCTCAAAGTTTATGAAAAAGTCCAATTTTCACTCTAACTCAAAGGTTCTTACATGAAATGATTTCAAATGATTAGATATGATATTATTGATATATAATTGATGTTTTACAATGAAAATATCCATGAACACTTGATCTTCTCAAATCTCTAAATATGGCTATGAAGTGGGTCTATTGCTTATGATCCAATGATGACAGAATTGAGTTTAGATTATGTTGTCATGTTGATTTCTATGGTGAATTATGTTATTATATTTTGAATTGTTGGAGATGTTAAGGAATGGTGATCTTGGCTATTGGAAGAAGGTAAGTTGACCTAATTCCTTTAGTTAATGTAGAATTGATATAGAATTGCTATTGATTGGTGTGGTCCACTTATGCTAGCAGTGTTTATGTGATGAATATGATGATGATCATGGTCTTGTCGGCATTATTATGTGAATCATAGTAGTATCATGCTAGGGTTTATATGAAGGTATAATGTGAAGTTTGGTATATGAAGTAATGTGGTTATGTATAAGATGTTATGGCTTATATGTATGTGTATAGTGAAGTATGATGTGATGTATATGTATGATCTTGTATAATGTGAATGTATAAAGTGAAGGTTCTCATATGATGTCTATATGATCTTGAATGGGTGCTACAATGTTATGATTCTTCTCGAATTGATGTTATATGATGATGAACGACTAAGAAGGGTCATTGCAGAATGTTGTTGTATCTTGTGTTGGTAGATTTAGTTGTTCCTACTTGGTACTTAAATGATATGAAATAAATTATATGATGAATGTTGTGTCTTGATTGGTAGACTTTGGTCCTTCTTCTTGATACATGAAAGCTATGTGAAGGTGATCTCCTGACTTGGTAGGCTTAGTCACCCTTGTCATGTACGTGTATGAATGAATAGGGAATGTAAGTCCGATCAGTAGACCTAAAGTAAGTGCCCTTCTATGAAATACTTATATGGTACTTGAATATAAAAAGAAGGTTATGTATGTGAAACCTTGAATATGAAAAGAAGGTTAATAGAAGCCTTGGTCGTTAGACCGTTATGGTGCCATTCTTGAGTGGAATGATGGACTTAGGGATAGGTTGGATGAAACGGCATGAAACCATCTCTAAGAAAGTCATACGAGTTATCCTTGGAAAAAGTGTTATGAGTTGGTAGGACTTAGTGATGGTACCTTCATTAATACACATAGGGAATGATTTACTCTATGTGAAACAAGGCAAAGCACCGAGTGGATATGCTTGTGGTAATAACTTTATTTGAGTATGAGACTAGAGTACAAAAAGCCCTTGATATTCCTTAATCATGTGCCAACATGGGATGTGTCCTAGTTCTACCTTTGGCAAGTAGAATACCTTCCACGGTGTGGTGTCCTTATGACACCGGATTCCATACCTAGCTAGTATGGTCTATGTCGGTTAACTCCTATTCTCATCATATGGGATGTACACTCTAGTTATTGGATAGGTTCTACAACGTGTAGGTAGTGGAATGGGACGCTATCTACACATTGCATGAGTAGGCTTTGAAGGTCTAGTATGAGTTCCTTAGGTCTTCCAAGACCATTATGTGAAGTCCTCTAATTGTTTAGTCGTCTCTTGAATGGTTTCAATAAATAATGTTCACTTAATGAAGAATGTTGAATATAAAGGGTCTTATTTAGGGTAGCTTTGAGGATCACTTAGGTGGGCATGGAGAGGGTGCATAGGCGGTCTTTTCATGTCTTACTTAGGTGAGTCTTATAGTAATCTTAGGTAGAGAGTCTAAATGATGAAAAGGCTTACTTGATGTATATGGAACTAAGTGTTATGTGATGAAAAGAAAATATCCTTAGTTTGGGTAGTCTTGAGGATCACCTACATGTGTGTGAAGGGGTTGTATGGGTGGCAACTTCATAACTTACTTAGGTGGGTCTTAGGATAACCTTTGATAGGGGGTCTAAGTGATTATGGTCATATAATTGATGTTACTTGAATATATCTTATATGTTATTATTGACTTGTATTATGTCTCTTAAACTCTTATGATGAAGGTTTTTGTCAAAATGTCATGAAAGCATGTTTCACTACTAAATGTCACTTTTTCATGGTTTTTGCATAGCTTCCATACTTAGTGCATTAATTATGCTAACCCCTTCTTTTCCTTTTTTGAATAAAGTTAGGGATTGGAAGTCTTGATATGTCATGGATGATGGATAGGTTTCTAAGGGTTGAAGATGAAGTTTTGGTGAGTCCTCATAGATTCGAGGACAAGGCCCACATGTTCATTTTATGTCTTTTAGTCTTGTATGGGATTAGTCCCAAATGTTGTACTCTAAAGTATTAGATGGTTTAATGAGACATTGTAAAGTTAGGAATGTTAAATTCTTCAGCTTGCTAATTAATGAAAGTATTCTTCGTGTGTGAAGAAAGTTTTAATATCTTACTTATTTTGAGTATATTATGCAATGAATGATCTAAGAGGCTTGTATGAGACTTCTCGAAGTCTTGTACGCCGGTAACTTCCAGAGGGTACCCTTGGGTCGTTACAATTAATGTACTTCAATTTGGTGTTGGATTTTATGCTTTCGCATTGCCGAAGCTGATTTTTACTTGGTTTGGTGTCGACATTTGAAAGTCGGAGCTAGAAGTCCCTTGATGATTTTGCCTTTTAAGCGGGACCAAAATCCAAATATCATCATTCTTTTCATTGGAGAAGTGACATACTTTAGATGTAATTGTTGTTTTCTTCATGGCGGAAATTTTAACTAGTTCAAAGCTCCCAAACTGTTGTATGATTACACCTTCTTCAATTTTTGGAGATGTCATAGAGTGGAGAGCTTCTGGAATTGTATCCTTTTTATGATAAATTTTGACACTAGCATGGTTTGTCTCAGCTGTCTCACTATCGTCATCGATGATCTTTCCCTCTCGTATCAATGTCATGATATTTGTCTTCAGAATGATGTATTTTGTGGTATGATAACCGATGATACCGTGAAATTTACAATACATAGGATCATCGAATTTATTGGGTTCTTTTGGTCTTTTTGACTCTGGGAGTGCAATGACTTTTTTGGTTAGCAGCTCATCAAGAATTGTAGGAACGTCTGAGTCCAGAAAGGGATACTCTTTTGCTTGTAACTCCTTCAAGGTAGATTGAATTTTTACTTCTCGCATTTGTTGATATGTCGCGATCTCTTTCAACATTTTTCTTGTGGAGGCCTTCATAGAAGTCGTGGTTACCGACATGAACTCATTATTTGTGTAGTCTAACGACTCTTCGAATTATGTATCTTCTTTTCTTGGATCAAAGACATGTGATGTCTTTCCATGGCTTGCAATGCTCAACTCTATGTCATGAGCGCGTGTAGATAATTTTTCAAAAGTTCGGAGGCTTAATTTCTTGAAGGATATATAGAAGGCCCCAATGTATTCCTTGTATGCAATTTCAACTGCAATGATTTCATAAAGTTGGTCCTTGCAATCTAAGCTCAACATTTGCCAACGATTGATGTAGTTCACTACGGGTTCATCCTTGCTTTGTTTTGTGTTTGTCAATTCCATCATGTTCACTATAAAACGGGTACTGTAGAAACGATTGAGAAATTGGTTTTCCAATTACTCCGAACAATCAATTGATTCAGGCTCTAAGTTTGTATACCAATCAAAGGCATTTTCTTTGAAAGAACGAACAAATTGCTTGACTAGAAGATCACCATGTGTACCGGCATTGCTACAAGTCTCAACGAAATAGGCAATATTTTGCCTTAGATTTCCCTTCAATCAAATTGTTGCAATTTTGGTGGTTGATATCCAATTGGCATCAGTAGACCCTTTATGACTTTGAATATCCTAAGGACTTTGTGGTGGGTAACCATATTGAGCTTTAATGGTGTCTGTGATCATGTTTGGTAGTTGTTGAACTGTTACAGTAGCAACTAAAGCCGCACTTTGATAGTCAATAGGCTTGGTGAGAGAATCAATATCAATTTTTACTTGTATTGTTAGAATATGATGTGACTCTCCACTGTTTTAGTGATCTAACTTGTTCATAAGTTGGGTGATTGGGAGATTTTTGTCATCAATAGGCTTTTTCAAATCTTCAATGGTTTGCACCATCATTGTGAATTTTTCTTCCATGTCAGTTGCGTCAACCATGAAGGAGTTAAGCTTTGTTGAAATTCAAGAATCCGTTTAATTATTATATTCACCAAGTTGAAATCAGAGTGAGAAAGTTCGTCAAACAACTTAAATGCAATGTTGCCCCAGGAATTGCAGTTTTGAGTGTCATTTGAGACTTGATTGTTTTTGTCATGTCCACAGAGGTAAAGAATTCATATCTATCTGAACCACTAGTCTTGAACTTCTGTAGACTGACTAGACCAACATCACAAAGATCAACAAGTGTGCCAATAGTAGAATCCTTGCATGAAACATCATTGATCTTCTTCAAGGTCATTGCAATGTTAAAATTGTAGTTTTTTTTGTTTTACAAGAAGAAGAGATAAAGAGGAGAATTGGTCCCACTGGGCGTACCAAATTTGTTCGCAAAAAAATTCTTTTAGCTCTGAATTGACTGCAAGGAAAATAAGTAAAAGAAAAAATGTCATTTTGATTGATGAATCATTGTGAGTACAATTTTGTTGTTCTCTTGATTTCTCTTTCCTAAGCTTCTCCAAGATTCGAGGGCCTTCAGTAGTGTACTTCTCGAATTGTTGGATGATATAGACCTCTTTGAGATATTGTTGATCTCCGTGAACGTCGAAAAGTGTTTCTTCGTTTCAAGTCGATTCTACCGAAAGAACTCTGTTGGTCACTCCTTCGAAGAGCTATGTAGTTGATGTAGATTTCTCCAATTGCAGAATGCTTGTTGAAGAGTTTTCTTGATGCCCCCTTAGAATGGCATGTCCATCCCCTATTTATAGTTGTACGGGGTAGACAAGGTTGCTTGTGATTGGCAAAATGATGACATTTTGGCACTTGGCAGATTGTGATTGGTTCTTGTATTTGACAGGGACTACCACCTCATTTGGACACGTGGCGTCACCTTGTTGGTCCTGGATGCCTAGTCACTGTGACACGTGGCATTAGTTTGGGCTTCAAGATGAAATGAACCTTGGATTTGAATCTAATAAGATGAACTTATTTATTTGTAAAGCCCAAATTAATCATTAAATGCAAACGAACATAATTTATTAGAGACAATGTCATAAATGGTCCATGAACTATTCAAGCTCTATATATATGTTTTTTATTCTATTGATTTTTCTTATCATCTTCTCAGTTTGTTTATTGACGTGAGAATTACTTAACCGTTGTATATTTTTATGTTATTGGTATGTTGTTTGTATTTCTTAACAGAGCTTGAACATTAAGGTTCAGGGCATGAAGAGTTCGCCAGGGACCAGTGTTTTCTAGACATGATTATTCCTTTTCTTTTAAGGTTATCTTTTGTTTATCCATTTTGGTCTTTCATATTTTCTATTAAACACTCTCTCTCTCTCTCTCTCTCTCTCTATATATATATATATATATATATATATATATATATATATATATTAACTTAAAAGAAAAGCATTATTATTGAGTTGTATTTTTGTACCTTACATCAAGTGTATTATTATGTGTTACCTGACATCAAGTGTATTATTATTGAGTTGTATTTTTGTACCTTAGAAAAGCATGCCTACAAATTGTTGTTTGATCATATGAAGAGGCCTACTGTTCTAATTTGACATGTGGCTTATGTTAGATGTTTATAAAAAGTAGTTGCCGAATTTAAGTATTTCTCTACTACCAGTATGCTTATTAATCAATGTTGCATATTCGTTATGCATAGACATGTGGATATCAATGAATTAAATTGCAAAGTTCAAGCCGTGTTCTCATCTTTATTTAATACAAGCTATTAGACAATAGATTAGTAGAGTTAAAGAGCATATTAACCAATTTGTGATTACTTCCTTTTTTAGGTTACTATGGAACTTCTCCCACTCTGCTGTTTTTATATTTCTGAAGCTCACAGTCTTTGTTGACTTTGATGGCTGAAATACTAAACAAAATAAATCACAATTAAGGAATTTCATCTGATTTTTCTTTCTGGAGTAGTAGAAAAAGATCTTTTGTTGGCTTCTTACTTTTGTATAGTTGTGATGGCCAGAAGACATGCATCATTGGTAATAGTTAAGAATCTTCCCTATGTACTTACAGAACTAGGCTACTGTCTCAACTCCACGGGGCTATGTTCTTGTGGTGAAGTATTTCCATTTGAGTGTGTTGGTTGAATTTTCTAATTTGCTATCATTGACAAAAGATGTGGTGATTATGTAGACACAATTTTTTGTTTATGGTATTACAAGTAGTTGTAAGACGAATACTTTGCAGGTAAGTTGCTCATTTTGAGTATCTTCTTTTTCCTTGAATTTGAGAGAAGCACTTTTGACTTCTCCCTTTTGTGACTTGCTTATAGAGGAAGTATATCTACCTATAGATGCCAATAATTTACGAAGCAATGTAGTTACATTTACAAGGAAAAAAATAACGAAACTTTTATCTGAGATCCTTGAAATAAGAGACAAGTGTTGGGGAAATATTAAGAATTTTACAAAATTAATGATAATAATAACTTTATTTATTTAGCAAAACAGTAGTCCTGAAAATAAGATAAATATTACGACAACGATATATAAAAATAGTGCATAAATTGATAAATACTTGAGTCGTGTTGGGCACTGTCCTAAGAAATTATTTCAACGGTGTGAAATATTTTTCCAGGATTAAACAAGCACTTTCCTATCTTAAATAAATAGAGGTAGCAGGAATCAGCAAATTAATTATCATCAGCAAGTTATTAGGGGAAATAAAAATAACAAAGTCAAAGTGATTAACTTAAAAGAAGACAATATTAAAGAGAGAAAGGAGTTGAAAACGTGAGGGAGTATTTTTACTGCAATATCAACTCACAATTGCAATGCCTATTTATAGGCCAATCAAAAACTTATTCACTTGACAAGTGTCTTGGCTTTGTAACTACACTTAATAAAATAATCTTTTGAAACAAAATATTTTGCTAACAATCCCCCACTTATTTCAAAAGTTTTTTTAAAAAAAAAATATAACTTGCTGGATTTTTAGGACAAAGTGCAATAAGTTTGGTGTCTTTCGGACTATAAACCAAACTTAGATCGATAAAATTTAATTTACAGAATTACTGGTAAAATATAATATTTCTATACATCAAATAATTCTAGTTGTAAATCAGTGACTTTAACAATCACATTTTGACCACATTAATTTTATTGTTCAATGCGGTTTTACGCTTATAGGCCATGCGTGTGCGTGGTATTCATGAGAGCTCTAGAGACTAGGCCAAAAGTCTCATAGGAGCGGCCACACTCCTACTCTCATATAGGTGAATTTATCAAGTGTACACTTCTTTAAATACACCTTCCTTAATTAAGGACTATGAATTCATTAAGAGTCAATAACTCATTCATCATTTTTAGTAGCAGTTTTAAACACTATCAGTTAGTGCGCAGAACCAATATCGACTTGTTATTACCTATATGAACCTACTTCATGGGATATCCAATCACATAGGTTGGGTTCCCATCTCTATTGACTAACAATTGGTCTTAAACCCATTTCTATTGAGGTCTGAAGAATTAATTTTCTTCCCACGGGTTTCGTCAGTGAATCGACCGAATTCAATTCTGACTTCACATAATGAATTGCAATTATTCCATCTTTCAGCAGCTGCTTAACGACATCATGCCTCAATTTCATGTGTCTACTTTTACAACTGTAAGATTTATTCTTCGCAATAGCAATTGCGACTTGACAATCACAGTGTATAAACACCGGAGGCATTCATCCTTTATTATTAGAGGATATTTGCTAAGAAATTTCTTAGCCACTCAGACCAGCTAGTTTCAGAGCTACATACTTTGATTCCATAGTCGATCTAGCAATGATCGTCCGTTTAGTTGATTTTCAGGATACTGCACCACCACCTAAGGTGAACACGTATCCACTAATGAATTTTGTCTCATCTGAATCAAAGATCTAGGCCGCATCACAGTACCTTTCTAAAGTAGAAGGAAATCCACTATACATGATACCATAATTCATGGTTCCTCTCAAATATTTCATCAGTCTATTCAACGCGAATCAATGCTCATTATTGGGATTATGAGTATATCTACTCAATCTGCAAACAGCATAGGCAATATCAGGTCAAGTAAAATTCATCAAATGCAATAGACTTCCAATAATTTGAGCATATTTAGACTGTGCAACTGGGTATCCATAATTCTTTTTCAATTTAGAGTTAGCATCATGAGTGGCTACAGGTGTCACCTCAAAACATTCAAACATTTTAAGAAGTCTTTCCACATAATGTTCTTGTGACAATATTATACCATCTTCACTCCTTATTACCTTAACTCCCAAAATCATATTTACTTCACCCAGATCCTTCATATCAAAATTAGTAGACAAAAATAATTTGGTACTATTCACAATATTTAAACTTTTACCAAATATAAGCATGTCATCAACATATAAATATATTATCACATAATCATTGTTTACTATTTTGGTATATAACATTCATCCACTTTAACACAAGAAAAATTATCTTTTGATAAGACTTGATCTAATTTTTCATGCCACTGCTTAGGGGCTTGTTATAGGCCATAAAGAGATTTGATTAATTTACAGACTTTATTTTCTTGTCCGGAAATAATACATCCCTCATGTTGAACCATATAAATTTCTTCTTTTAAATCACCATTTAAAAAGGTTATTTTTACATCCATTTGGTAAATAAAAAGTTTGTGAATTGATGCTAAGGCAATTAAAATTTGAATAGAAGAAATTATTGTCACTGGTGCAAATGTATCAAAGTAATCAATATTTTATTTTTGGGAAAATTATTTTGCTACTAACCGAACTTTATATTTATTTATAGATCCATTAGAATTAAGTTTCCTTTTGAAAATCCATTTACAACCATACGTTTTGCACTAGGAGGTAAGTCAGTCAAAATTCATGTTTTATTATTCATAATTGAATCAATTTCCAATTTTATTGCCTCTTTTCAAAATTAGCATCAGAAGAAGATATAACTTCAAAATAATGTAATGGTGCATTATCAATAAAAAAATTGAAAATCATTTTCATAAGAAAAATATTCTTTTCTTGGCCTTTTGCTCCTCCGCGTTTCCTCAATATCAGAGGAAATTATCATTATTTCTTTCAACAGATAACAGATGCATGAGAAGTTATCACACAGTGAAAAAATATGTTCAAAGAATTCAGCATTCTTTGTCTCAATAATAGTATTACAATCAAGCACATCACTTTTTAACACAAGAAATCTATATGCAGCACTATGTTCAGCATATCCAATAAGCATACAATCAACAGTTTTAGAACTTATTTTTCTCTTTTTAGGTTCAGGCAACAAAACTTTAGCAAGGCACCCCCACACTTTAAAATATTTCAAGTTAGGTCTATTACCTTTCCACAATTCATAAGGGGTTCTACCAGTTCTTTTATGAGGAAATCTATTTTGTAAGTGACATACAGATAAAATTGCTTCACCCCATAAATTATTAAGAACATTTTAACTAATTAACATTGAATTCTTCATTTCTTTCAAAGTTCAGTTTTCCTTTCAGCTACTCCATTAGACTTAGGTGAATAAGGAGGGGTTACTTCATGAATAATTCATTCTTTTTCACAGAAAGCATTTAAAGAAACATATTCTCCACCTCTATCAGATCTTATTCTCTTAATTTTCCTACCTAGTTGATTTTCAACCTCAGACTTGTAAGCAATAAAAGCATTAAATGCATCATCTTTATTTCTAAGTAAATACAACTTAGTAAATCTGAAAAAATCATCAATAAAAGTCACATAATATCTTTTACCACCTCTAGTCATAATCTGTTTCAAATCACCCAAATCAGTGTTGATCAAAGCTAATAATTCAGTTTCTCTATTTACTGAAAAATATGACTTTTTAGTAATTTTAGCTTCAGCACATATTTCACATTTATCAAAAAATTTCGAGTCTAAGTCAGATATTAAACCAAGAGATTGCATGTTCTTAATATATGAGACATTAACATGGCCTAATCGAGCATGCCACAAGAAAATAGACTCAACCATGTAAGCAGAAGTAGATGCATTGTTATTAAAAACATTAAGTACAAAGAGTCCCTGATTACAATAGTCTTTTCCCACAAACACATTATTTTTTGTCAATATAATTTTATCAGATTCAAATATCACTTTGATTCCAGCTTTATTTAGCAAAGCTACAAAAACAAGATTTGCTCGTATTGTAGGAACATGTAGCACATCCATAAGAGTTAAAGTTTTTTCCGAAGTGAGCTTCAAAAGCACTTTACCCTTACCCAAGACTTTAGCAATTCTTGAGTGTCCAAGGTAGACTACTTCACTGTCATCTCCTATTGGTATATAGGAGGCATATGCTTCTCGATTTGCACAGATGTGCCAAGTAGCCTCAGATTCTACTGTCCATGCTTTTACATGTGCCACAATATTCACCTAAGAAATGACAGCTGCAATGATTTCATCTCCTTCAGCTAAATTAGCTTTGGGAGGATAACCTTTTTTTCATTGTCATTTCCAACTTTTCTTCTACACTGAGCTGCATGATAACCTGATTTTCCACAAGTGAAACAATAACTTTTCTTTTTCTTAATGTTGGGATTATTAGGCTTGTAACCTTGAGACTTATGTTATTTTTGTTTCTTTGTCCTTGCACTAAATTCGCCTTGAGAGATAGTTGTTTAGCCTTAAATGACTCCTTCCTGTTAGTATCTTCAATTAAAATATGAGTCACTATCTCCTCAATTGTAAAGTTTGTTTGCTTAGGCTTTAAGTTATTTTTATAATCATTCCACGATTCAGGTAATTTTTCGATTAACACTCCAACAACAAATTTTTCTGGTAGAGAGATTCCTTCTGCTTTTAAGTCTTCAAGCAGTTTTTTATATTCATTAATTTGAATTTTCATCTCTTTCACGTCACTCATCTACCATTGATAATATCTTCCAACTACAAATTTTTGTTTGGTAGCATCTTCAACAGTGAATTTCTTAATTAAGGCTTCCCAAATAGCTTTTGCTTCCTTGCAACTATAGTAAACATCAAACAATTTGTTAGAAATAGTTTGCAATATAGTATGGCGTCATATCTTATTAGCGTATTGCCATGATTTTAAAATTTTGTTATCAGTTTCTGCACTTGGTTGTGGATGTATCAAAGCATGTGCAACTCCATGAACATCAAGCAAAGAGAAAATACGCTCTTGCCATCTTTTAAAATTTTCATTAGCAAAGATTTCAATATTTGACACATCCGGAAATTGTTTAGCATAAGGTAATACAACTGAAACTGGGGTAGCAGGATTAGTACCAACATTTGTAGTATCAAAAATAATTTCAGGAGTAGTATTATTTGTCATAGTTTCTTAGATTGTTGGAAAAATTTTAAGAATTTCACAAAAGTAATAATAATAATAACTTTATTTATTTAGCAAAACAGTAGTCCTGAAAATAAGATAAATATTACTACAACGATATATAAAAATAGTACATAAATTGATAAATACTTGAGTCGTGCTGGGCACTGTCCTAAGAAACTATTTCAACGGTGTGAAATGTTTCCCCAAGATTAAACAAGCACTTCCCTATCTTAAATAAATAGAGATAGCAGGAATCAGCAAAGTAATTATCATCAGCAAGTTATTAGGGGAATAAAAATAACAAAGCCAAAGTGATTAACTTAAAAGAAGACAATATTAAAGAGAGGAAGGAGTTGAAATGAGGGAGTATTTTTACTGCATTATTAACTCACAATTGCAATGCCTATTTATAGACCAATCAAAAACCTATGGACACTTGTCTATTGCTATTCATGCAAGAGGTCAAGTGTGAGGACACTTGTCTTCCACTTTTGTCAATTCTCCAAAAAACAACACCAAAATAATTTAATAATTTAACTTTATAAATACACTTAATAAAATAATCTTTTGAAATAAAATATTTTGCTAACAACAAGTACAAAAACTATTATTAGCTCTATTTTTGTGCTCTTAGCTAAATTCTTGCATTTGTTAATTACTCTATATTACTTGTTATTATGGACTGTACATAACTACATATTGTTTTTCAAGTGCATTCATCTTTTAGCTGCATTTCTTTAGGAAGATGATGAGGATGGGAAAAGTTTGCTTCGTTCTCTTACATTGTTTTTGGTTGTATAACTATTTGCATCCTTGTATGTTTTTCTGTCAGAGTAATATAACCTGACTGTTCAATTATGAAGGTTGGAATGCTACGAGACAAGGTAGAGAAAGTAATAAAGATGTCTTTGCAACTATACTTAGAGGTAATATTTAGTATATTCTACATGTTTTTATTTTTATTGAAGAAGCTTGTAATAGTATTTAGTTCTTAATTGTATGATCATCAATGTTTTATTATTATTTTTTTATCAATATATGTAATTTTAATTTAAAACAATCTCAATATGAAATAGATAAATATTTGTAATTGGTCACAAAATCATCTCCAAAGGATTATCTTTTAGCAATGATTAAATTAATTTTTTCATCACAAAATAAATAAATTAGTTTATCATAAATTGACTACATTTAGTGACGAAAATATTTGTCATTAATCATAACAATTTATAATGACAATTTTATGTTGTCAGGGAAAAGTAATTTTTTTTAGTGACAAGATAATAAATTTAACTACAAAATTGTTTACTTTTTTTATAATAATAAATTTGTCACTGATTTGTACATTTAAGGACGAGATAGTTTTATGTATCTAAAAAAAGTTATTATTGATGAAATAATATCTTTAATTACGAAATACATAGAACATTAGAGACGATTGGTGTCGTCACTGATTGAACTAAATAATTAGCGATGAGGTAATTTCATCGCTATTAATAACTTTTTAGTGACAAATTTATACTATCAACTACAAAAAAGTCACTTTTTTATGACAAACAAATTCGTCACAAATGCTATGCATTTGGGGATGAGTTTTTGTTTTTGTAGTTGATATATTTCTTTAGCGACGAAACATTAAATCGTATTTATATATATTTAGTGACACACATTTAGTGACGATAGATTAATAAATTTTTTATGTCATAAAAGATATTTTGTGATAAAATATGAGTTATAAGTGACAAAATAATTTGTCAATGATCATCGAATTTGTTGTTGGCGAATGAAAAATATCCTTATAATTGCATTGTCTATGAGTTTGATAACCCACTCCTTGTTGCATGTGCAGTGTCTTGAGATGCCTAATTTTTAGGCCCATCTCTTTTGCATGTGCATTGTCTTTAGACATTTAATATCCCACTCCATATTGAAAGTATCAATAGAATTGATTATTAATTAGGATCAGTAGCTATTTTGCATCACAAAAACTTGTTTCTTCATACTATTATTGTACAATCATTAGTATGGTGATGGCAGCAAAATTTCTTCTTCAACTTAGGTTAGTGGTGTGGTTTTTTGCCATCATTGTAACGAAATCTGAGCAAGAGCCCGATGGATATTATGTGAGAAAAATAATAGTGGACAATGCTATGGAAAAAGGAGCAGGTTAAAATATTTGATTTATAAAATGTAGGTAGAATTACATAATGGAGTATATATTACAATAATTAATTAAGATGTTTATTTGGCATGCAGTTTGCTTGGATGGTTCACCTCCAGCCTATCATTTTGAACCGGGATTTGGTGAAGGAGTTGAAAACTGGATTGTACATCTTTCGGTAAGGAGTTTAGAAATTGGATTGTACATCATAGGCGGTTCAACAGCTATAATTATATTTGTACTAGAAAATTAATTTGATTGACGGATCAAACTCTGATATATATATATATATTTATAACCAGGGAGGTGGATGGTGCGTAAATGTGACAGACTGTCAGAATCGTATCACAAAAATTGATGTGGGTTCTTCAAATATCATACAGCCATGGTTATTTCAAGGTATCCATAGCAAGAATCAGAGTGCAAATCCAGATTTTTATAATTGGAATAAAGTGTTTGTTAGATACTGTGATGGTGGAGCCTTCACCGGGGATGTCGAATACGTTGATCCTGTAATACTCGATCTCATTTATTTGGAATGTTTATCCTTTATTTCAATTAAATGAGTATATATATGTTTTCTTAATTTAGGCTACTAATCTGCACTTCCGAGGTGCCAGGATTTTTGAAGCAATAATGGAGGAGCTGTTGGCAAAGGGATTAAAAAATGCTAAAAATGTATATACTAATTAATTAATTAATTAATTACATTTGACAATAACTAACTAATTTATTAATACATACATACTTTATTACATGCATGCAGGCTATTCTTGCTAGAGGTTCAGCTGCAGGATATCCCACAATATTATATTGTGACCATTTTCGTGGATTGTTAACAAATACTCCTAGAGTCAAATGCTTAATTGATTCTGGATACTTTATCCATGCGTACTAATTTGAAAAAACTCATTTTTTACAAAATTAAATATTCCATATAATAACTACTACTTTTGAATTTCAATTATCTCTTCCTTTTAAATCTATAGGAACAACCCTCACCAAGCAAGAGGCTTTGAACATGTCTACAATGCACTTATAACTTTACATGTAACTACTACTTTGGTTAATTAAATTAAATACACACTTCATTCCTTCTATGATCGATCTTAAACATACATTTATACATGATATGAATTGCAGGGATCTGCCAAAGCTCTACCGAAATCATGCACATCAAAAATGAAACCATTATTGGTACAATAATAACTTATTTTAATTGATTCAATTCATTTTTTCGTTGATATATATATATCTACTAGCTAGCTAATTAATATGATTCACAGTGCTTCTTCCCTGAAAACATGCAACAATATACCAAGACACCACTCTTCATTTACATGTCTTCATTTGATTCTATTCAGGTAATTTATGTATGCAAATATATGACTTACAGAAGCTTAAATTATTTACTTGTGACGATTTCATAGGTTTAACACTGCTTGAAATATTGTTTTCTAAATGAACTCTTGTAGATTCAAACAACTATTGATCCTAATTTATACGGATTCATTGAAAACCGCACATGCAATGCAACTCAAAAAATGACCCTAAAAGGTACTGTACTTACATTATTATTATTATTAGTTGAGCTAAACAATGTTGATAATATTAACATTTTATGACCCACGTTTCTAATTAATAAATAATAATATTTCCAGAATTTAGGTTGGAATTCTTAAGTGCTCTACCTAAGCCTAATAATCCTAAATTTAGAGGAGCTTTTATTGACTCATTAAATCATCATACATCGTTACAAAAGAGATGGTCTCCTGAAAACGCTGTTACAATTCGTAACCTGGTAAGCAATTATGTGTTTTTCTTATGTTTGGAAATTAATGTATTTCAAATACTTAATTTATTAAAATTTCAATCACATGTGAATAACATATATATATATATAATAAAATAAAATAACAAGAAGAAAGAGATAGTAGGAGTAGTAATATTTTTATTGAGTGTATAGTATTCTAGGTCATTATTCATGCTTTTATCCAATCATAAATATAAATATTGAAAGTACATAATCTGTCGATCTAGTTATTCATTACCCCTTAAAATTGTTGACATGTGTCATTCAGATAATGTAATTGCTCAAATTTATTTGGTAAACTAAAAGGTTTTACCATTATTAATATTTTTCTCACTTCCTTATGTCCAAAGTAAATTGTTGCAAATTTAAATACAAAATAATGACTATGTAATAAAACAAAATAAAGAAGAGAGAGGGAGAGTAGGACTAGTAATATTTTTCGTGTATATAGTATATTAGATAATTTATCCACACTTCATTCAATTATAAATATAAATATTAAATGTATTTTAACAAAAATTAGAAGGTCATTACATATCTCAAGAGCTTTAGTGAATACTTGAAAAAGTTATTATCTTTAATCATTTTTTATGTTTACACATTTGTCGACAGTAACATTTGTTTATTGTTTCTAAATATTGAATGATGTTTTTATTATTATAAAATCAGTGAAACTAATTGCGCTTCGCATGATCGTTAAAATATATTTAAATTTATTATATCACCCTTTTTATGATATAACTTCTAAATATATATTTGAGTCATTTCGTAAATATGAATTATTAAAAAGATATTTCCCGATATATGTAGTATATGAGTATTTCTGTCACATAAATAATTTTCACCTATAAATTTCTTATCAATAGTATATTATAAAACTCACGTAAGCCAAAAAAAAAAAAAGAATATATATCTTTATATTTGTATAAATATTTTTCTTTAAAACTATTGATCATGACCAAGTAAAAAGTGTAATTAAGATGATTAAAAAAGTAACTCTTTTTAATACAACACATGAATAGAGAAAATATAACATGTAAAGAATTAGCTAAAAATATGGGGGGGAAAGGAAAATGTACCTTCCATATAAAGAACTAAAAAACTAAGACTCAATAGAAATGGTTAAGGTAGAAAAAAAAGTGTGACTAATATAACTAAGAGATAGCTGATTTTTTTTAATGAATTGCGATGAGATTGTCAATTGGAAACATCGGGAAATTTATGTGGTTGAATGGACTAATTTTTTATAATTATGACCAAAAATATTCAAATTATTTTATAATAAGAACAAATATTTGCATACAGTCATTTTTTAAGAAAAAAAATATAAGAATTTATAATATAAAAATGAAATAAGAATGAAAAATAGACAACTAAAATTAAAAAAATAAAATAAAATGCTACAAGCAAAGTCAAATCTTTGAAATTCCTTAGTTTTTTTCTTAGTTTCTCCTTTTTGTGTTTTTTTCTATTTTTATTTCTTTTTCCTTCATCCTCACACGTTAATTACGAGCCTTTCCTAATTACAACCATAATTCACAAAACTTCCTCTTAAATAAGAGTTAATTTCCTTTTTATTTCTCTACGTAATTCCGTTTAAATAATTATCATTATTCTCTATAAATTTAGAAAAATATATGTGGAACAAACTATATATGACTATTTATGGAACAAATTATAGATGATTGACTATGTATGAAACAAAATGAAATGAATTATTATTTGAAAATTATACTTTAATTTTGTCATTACATGGAGCCATTTTTTCATATTTTTTCCTTGACAACTCTATGTTTATATTTTCCTTATTTCTCTTTGTTTGTTATAGTGTTTTTTTCTCTTCTAGTACTCGTACTTTTCATTTTGTCATTTTCTAATTTTATGCAAAATCCCCCAATATTTCAATATTATCACTTTTTTCCTCATATAAATTTAAAATATTTCAATGAATTAAAGATGGACAACATACAAGAAGAAAAATAGTTACATGGAATAAAAAAAAATAAATCAATTTTAATTGTAGATTAAAGCTAAAAACTTCTTCAAAAGTTCTGATTCCTGCTTCTTTCTTCTTCTTATTCTCACACTCGAATATCAAAGAAATATTATACTTAGCAAAAGCCTGATAGTTTGAAATGTATCAAGAAATATCTTTTATATAATATTTTGTTGAAGTCAAACATTATTACATGAGTTCAAGACTATTCCGGTGCTAATTATAAAATAATTTTGAATTGTTATGGCCTTTTATCTTTTTTGGCCTCATTCTTTCTATCCTATCTACTTCTTGCAAAAAAAAGTTTAAACTTGTTTCATGTATAAGTGAAAAGGTGAATGCATATTGTTGACCTATTTATATTGGAGTAGTTATGTTTAAATCTTAATATTGCAGAACTTTTTGAATTCTATTATTAAGTAATAGAGAATTAATAGTATAATGTTGTAACTTAAAGGGTCTGTTTGAAAAGTCACTTGGTAATTGAAGTTGATGTAATTACTAGGATAATAATTATTAGCTTAGTAATTACATTGTCTAGTAATTAAACTGACTTGTTTGGTTGTCACAATGTAATTACAAATGTCCTGTTTGGATGTCATTGTAATTACACATGTTTTCTTTGAATGCACAATTGCAATCATAAAATTATAAGAAATTTTAAAAATAAAATTAATTATTTAAAATTTAATTAGACAAATAAGAAATTTTATAAATGACATTAAATTAAATATTTAAGATATATATATATTCTTTTTTAAAAATATATAATTAATAAACATATTTTCTGTACCTAATATTATGAAAAATTAATTGATTCATATTTTTTCAAATTAATATTTTCAATTGAATTGATCCTAACAACTAAAAGTATGAAATTTCTACAAACATCATGAAAAACATGATTGATAAAAAGAATAATATATAAATAAAATGCCATAAATTATAAAATATTTGACAAAAATATAATCTATCAAGTCTAATTAAAAAATGACATGCAATGTAAATTCAAAATTACTAAAACAAATGAGTCTGAAATATAACATAAATTATAAATTCAAAACAAAAGATTAACGTAATACTCTTATAACAAATTTCTAACATAGCAATAAATATGATTTACTTTTATTTATCTTAATAAAAAAAACGTAAGTCTATAACCTTAACAATAAATTTTATTTTTAATTTAAAAATTAGAATACCAGTAAATTATGCTAATGTAAAAATAAGCATGACATAAATAAATAGATAATACGAGAAAATTACATAAAATCATGTAAAGTAAGGTTGAGAACACGAAAAAAATGAAATATAATAATATAAAATAAAATTTTATAAATATATAGAATAATAAAAATAAAATAATACCTTAAAATAATAAAAGTAAAAAAAATAAAAACAAAAAAAATGAAAATACAAATAAAAAAATAATAATTAAAAAGTAATCAGGTGTTACCAGCAATTCACAACCTCTGTCTGTGAATCATATAGTATAATTATCCCCTGCCAATTACACTAATTACATGTTGACCAAATAATACAGTGTAATTATACTAATTACACCTAATTCAATTATCATAGTATCCTTCCAAACCTGTCAAAAGAATTCATTTAAAGGAAAACAAAGAGTCTTTTATAGGGTGAGTTATACTTTTTAATATTAATTAATATGTGATAGAGAAAATCAAAAGTTTTAAATTAGAATAGTACAATAATATCTTTTTTTGAAACTTTAATTCTCTTTCAATTCCCAACTGTTGTATATATTTCTCTTTCCTTAATTATAACTAAATTGTAATTAAACCTTTATTTTAAATGAAGGATAATTTTCTTTCCATAAAGGATGATTGTCTTTCCATTATGGCGATGCAATTAATGCTATACACATTATATAATAATACATATTGTATTTATCATTTAGTATGAGAAAAAGAATTAAATATCTGAGGTTATAGATATAGAAATCCTGGCTTTCAAGAGATGTCATGTCACCATTTTCAATTTTAGCACGGGCCCAAAATAATGTATTGAAATTATTTTAGCAGTATATGCAAAAAGTATCTTATTCACCCTTGGTTTGGTACTTATATTAGAAACATGAGTACTTAAATTGCATAACTCTATAGTTAAAGCGGTTAAATTTTTGTCTGAAACATCTAATACATAAAATATACTATTGAAGCAGCTCATAAAATATCGTTGTTGGGTCATTCCTCCAACGCTTCAATTATGATCGTTCTAATTGAATTTCACCTAGGATATTTGTGGCGCATTCATCACAACGTGATAGTGTTAAACCAAATTCATATAGTATATGTTATGTCTTGTAAAAATTATCAAGAATAAGACTTAAATCACAACCAAAATAGCCCTGGTTTTTCTAGAAATATAATAGTAAGAAATATGTGATGTGTTCTGTTCTCCTAAGCAATGAAAAATAAGGCAACACTGTGACCTAAATTTGTTTCTTCCAAAAAGAATCTAAACAAACTAAGAGACAGAGCAACAATTCTTGCAGATTAGAAGCCACTTGTTTTTTTAGTGTTCATACGGAAGTTGCTCAATTCGACATTATTTACTACCAACTTCTATATGTATGAAATCATAAACCATTAACAAACTAAAGGAGTATATTTCAAGTATATTGTAGAAGTCTAATAAAAAAATACATAACAAACAATTTCACTGATAAAATGCATTCACAAAGAAGAATGTTTTTACTTGCAAAGATCAAGGTAGGCTACTAACCTCCAGAAAGTATGAAGCACGGTAAAAACATATCATGCCATCTTAGTTGTGCAAATACTGTTGAATCATGCACATTATAAAAAAAAAAAAAAAAGAATCTCGAAGCCATAAATTATTAGCATACTTATTCATAACTGGTAATGTTGTTTGGCAGAACTGAATCATAGAACAAATAGTAAAACTCTCTGGGAACTGAATCAATTTTCTATTTTGAGAACAGAACAGAACACATCACATATTTCTTATTTTGATTTGTAACCATTCCTTTCATAGACAACTCTGCTGACAAACTTTTTTCAAAGTGAAAGGAATGGTTACAAATCAAAATAGAAAATTGATTGAAAGGGATAACATAGAGAAACTTTTTTTTAACAACCATCATGTTATATTAATGCATAGAAAGGTTCAAAGAGTTAAAGGATGCAATCGCATCATTTACAATCCATCTAGGGAAAGTAGAAAGTCAAACAACTTTGCGTACTAACAAAATAGAAAATTTTGCTAAATTATGTGCTACCAAATTCCAAGACCTTGAAATATGCATCACATTAACCACTTCAAAGTACTTCATAAGGTTCCAAATATCTTCACAAGTAGTCTCTATCTCCCATGAGACTATAGTTTTTTGTAGTACCATATCCATCACTTTTTTTGCGTGTGATAAGATTTGCACCTTTGTCCACCCCTTTTCTCTAGCATTCTCCATCGCCATACGAATCTCAATCGCTTCAGCAGTGATGGTTTTCCCAATGTATTGAATCGGGGTGCCAAAGGCATGAAGCAGGTTACCATAACTATCCATAGCCGCCACGCCAATGCTTGCAGTATTCTTTTTCTTATGTACACTAGCATCTGCAAACACAACAATACCATCTTGTGCCATAGTTAGATTTCTATCATCATTACAAGAATGTTTAACTCTAGGGGGGAGATGGAGGGATCAAATTGCTTTCATACTCACCACTTTCTCCATTGAAACTCTTTGAGTTTCTAGCCTTCCAAATTTGCCACATAATGGAAATACTTAATTTAATCATCTAGAGTCGGGATAATTTTTAACATTTGTAAAAAGATCATTCCACCAACCAGCAAAATCCACTATATATTCTAAGCTAGGCCAATTAATGGGGCAAATTTTCTAAACTAATTGAGCACTGGGACACCTAAACAGCATGTCATCAATCGTTTCATTCTCAAGTCCACAACCCTTACAAACTCCACAAATATGCCTCAGTCTCCTAGAAATTATGTGGTTGACCGGTAAAGCATTCAAAATGCATTTCCGAATAAAGTGTTTATACTTATTTTTAATATTCATAGACAATAAAAACTTTCAGAATTCTTTTGAGAAAGATTGATTACTAGATTCGGCTCTCTCTTTACTTACTTGTTTACACCTAATCATTTCCCTCGCTAAGTGGTGTCCTAATTTAACCTCATACTTCCCAGACTTGGTATGGTGCCAAATAATCTTATAAGAAGAGCCCGTGGTTGAAATAGGTATAGAGACTATTGTATGGAAATCATTTGGGCAGAAATACTTCTGAAGATCATCCAATTTCCATGTATGGGTATATTCCTCTATAAGATCTTTCACTCTCAACTCGACATCTATTTGAGCGAGTATCTGACTAGGTTTGAATCCACTAGAGTTAGGAATTCAAGTATCTGTCCACACTTTAATACAATCTCCAGAGCCTACCCTCCATCTAATGCTCTTTGTAAGAGATCTCTACCCCAAATAATGTTTTTCCATATCCAAGAACTATTAGATGAACAAGTGGCTTTAAGGAAGGAAGTATGTGAAACATATTTACTTTTCAGGATTCTAAAAAATAAAGACTCTTCTTCTGTTAAAATTCGCCAAACAAGCTTTGCCAACAATGCTTGATTAAACGACTTTAAATCTATAAAGCTTATTCCCCCTTTAAACTTAGCTAAACATAGATTCTCCCATTTTTCAACGTGCATCTTTCTTTTATCCTTATCATGCACAAAAAATTAGAGAAGATAGTCGTAATCTCTTTACATAAAGAATTCGGAAATTGAAAACATGATAGGGCATAAGATGGAGTTGTAGATAATACAGATTTAAGCATCACTTCTTTTCCTGCTGGACTTAGGAAGTTATTTTTCCATCCTTTTATTTTGGATTTCACCCTATTTTTAATAAACTCTAGCATTTTTTCTTAGATCTTCCAACTACCGCATGAAGCCCCAGATATAACCCTAAGTTATTCCATTGTAGTTGTTCTAACACTTCATAAATACTATCTTTATCAATATCAGAACAACTTTTACTAACGAAAATAGATGATTTAGTGAAGTTTACCTTTTTGTTCCGAACACTTCCCATAAGTTATTAACATTTCAGAGATTTTTTGAGCGTTTTGGGTAGTCGCCTTACAAAAGATAAATGAGTCATCAGCGAAAAATAAGTGATTAATTGTAGGACCTCCTCTATTTAAGCTTAACCCTTGTATATCCCCACATAATTCCGCATGATTTAAGAGTCTAGAGAGACCTTCAGCACATAAGAGGAAAAGATATGGAGAAAGTGGATCTCCTTGACTTAATCCTCTAGTAGGTTTCACTCCTCCCGCTATGTCCCCATTATATTAAATTTATATGTTGGGGTGGTGATGCATTGCATAATTCAATTAATAAAAGTTTCGTGGAAACCCATTTTAGAAAGTAATTTTTGAATATAAATACACTCAACTCGATCATAAGCTATAGCCATATCTAGCTTAAGGGTCATATATTTTTGTTTTCCACATCTTTTATTTTTAAGAAGATGAATGAACTCATGCGCTAGGACAACATTATCTTTGTCGTTTTCCAATAAAAGCAGATTGATTTGGAGAGATAATATTGGGTAGGTAGACTTTCAGTCTCTTAACAATAATTTTAGCAATAATTTTGTACATTGTAGAGCATAAACTTATGGGTCGAAATTGACTCACATCACTAGGATTTTTCACTTTAGGGATCAAAGTTATAAGAGTCTGATTCCAAGAAGGTAGCAGATATCCTAAATTAAATAAATTTTTTACAGCTTCACAAATATCAACGGAGATAATATTTCAATACCTTTGAAAGAAGAAGTGTGTCATTCCATCTACTCCTGGAGCTTTTATAGAATGCATATAAAAAACTGCTTGTTTAATTTCCTCGTTTGTTATTCCTCTATTTGGCATATCATTAACCGAATCATCTACTAAGGTAGGAACTAGACTAAGAATGTGATCAAAATCGGTAGGTCGGGAAGTAGTGAATAAATTTTTATAAAATCTTTCTACCTCTATTACAATATCATTATAATCAGAAATCCAACTTCCATAGAGAAACTTAATACAAAGAGACATACACAAATTACAAAACAACCAGAATCGTATCTATCATTAAGCAGACTTGCAGCTTTTACGAAAGATAATTAAAATTAAAGTCAAAATTATACAGTACGGGATGAACTAAGTTCAAGTCTTGTAACCTGAAAGACACATGAAATATCACTATTAAAACTTAAAAATGTTTAACAAATTGTCAATATTAACATTTTACTCTGAAATATACTACACATACGACTACCATTGATATATGCATACAATGCACAGTAGCTAAGAAAATTTAATTCTACTGCATTGTATTTGAAATTGAGAATTTTGATTTTCATGTAGTAGTTAATAAGAAGCTACCGTTTGTGAATGCTCAAAAGTGACAACTTAAAATAAGATGAGCGTGACAAATTACAAATTTATATTTTAGATCTATTGGTTGGTGCTCCACTCCGATCAGTATCACACAATATAATTCATTCAAAAATAAGATGTCAAAACCATAATTTATAATATCCAGTTATTTTCTCAACTGTTATCATTTAAGAAATCAGAAGACATTTCCAAGTACAATTGCAAAAAATGAAGGATGATAATATAAAACTATAAAAGACACTTTAATTTGGTGGAGATAATTAGTCTCATCTTTGCTAAAGTAATTTTGAAGAAAATTATAAGAGAACATTAACTCTATAAAGAGTTCTAAAACACTTGCATTCCAGATTTATCAAAGATCAAATGAATGAATCTTGTATTTGACAATTTCCTCTTTCTTTCAAAACCCACAATGAAACACAAAAACATTTCTCAAAAGCTTTTTTAGTAATTTCACAATATCAACTATGGGATACTTGTTCAATTAAAATAGAGTAGGCTAGTATATCTTTCAAGTATTGCATATTTTTCTTTAAATAGATTTTAATTAGTATTAACAAACTTAAGTTAATGTGAAGTGAAAAATATCCAAGTTTAAGTACCAGAGTGCATCGTACGAACTTTAAAACGTTATTTGGTGGGAATATGGGTAATTTTGAGCTTATTCACATTCAAATGACATGTTGAAGACTCAACATATATAGGATTTTCATTACTAAATTATCTAATGTTTTCTATGTATTTTCTTGATATGCAATCATTTGAGACAATGGTCTTTTGAAAATAGTTACCCTATCTTCACAAGGTAGGGTAAGGTTGTTGGAAAACATATATGCACAGCGGAAGCATATCAAGGATCTTTTCTACTTACATGAATAATAGACAACAAGTACCGTTGATGCTAGAACACATAAACAAACTAAAAGTTAATTCGATAAATACCTCTTGAAGCGTGAGCGGATACCTTCAAGCGAATTTCCAAGTTAAACGGATCTTCAAGCGAATCTACAAGATAGCTATGGTCTTCTACAGTGATCCCAAGTCACATCCGAACTCTCTCAATACTTGGGTGGGCAAGTATCGAATAGAATACTAATCATCACTTTTCTAGGTTAGGAGAATCCCTATTATAGAGATGTCTTCCTAATCCAAAAAGGACTAGAAAATCTAGTTTTTCTAGAAGACTAGAAAAACCCATATTATTCTTCCTTTTTGCATAGAAATAGGATTCTGAGTTCTAGTTAAATATGGGCACTATAGGGACCACATAATTAATTACCGAGGCTTCCTATTATGGAAATAATTCCAAATAATTAATTTGAATTATGCTTACCATAATAAATTACAAATCATTCCACTAGAAATTCGTAATTGCACTCCTCTATTTCGTAATTCCCCATTAAACACTTATGTAATTCTCCATGTTAAGATTTCAGATACTACTCAATAAATTAAATTACTGACGAATTTAACTTAATGATTACTTTCCTTTAGAGTACTACTTAACTTATTTCATGTGTCGGATTCATAAATCCACTTGCAAGATTTGACACAATGAAAACTTATAAGTTTCTCAAAAAGGCATATCAATCAATCTCTATAACGAGACATGGATTCCATCAACTAACTTATTATTTCACCAATATATATTATTATCATCCAACTTACCAGACATATTGACCCATCTCAGAATCTCATCTTTTAATAAATCAAAACGACAATTAATATATACAGATCATAATAGTTATATCAGAATTAAGAATATAAGTACATTTAATAGTTTAGAGAATATGTTTTTGTCAGTCAGTCTAAAACAACTATCTCTACTCAGTCCCGTTCAATACATACAAAATGTACTAGCACAAGAAGTTGGAACTATACCGTTCCCATAATCAGGACAAATTACATATAATCTTGTGCTACAATCGTACCCGATGGCATGTCCAATTTCCATCCTAGATTGTGAACCAAAACTTTATACTTATAAGAACCAATGATTTAATCCTCTGTGTGTAAGCTAAACCTCTACACACTAAATCATCTACTATATAAGTAAATAGACACCATAAACGAATATATGATCTATTGAAATTGAGCAAATATTTATTCTCTAATAAATATTATTTCTTAATACATGGTTAATAGTATATATCCCAACAATCTCCCACTTAGACTTTTAACCATCACAATTGTTATAATGTACTATATCCAAATGCATGGTTAATAGTATATACCCTAACAATCTCCCACTTAGATGTTTAATCTTGAAAATTGTTAGAATACTTATGTCAAAATACATGATTAATAGTATATACCCTAATAATCTCCCACTTAGACTCTTAACTATGCATTTACAACTTTCGCAAGCATTCCTTTATTTCTTATCGAAAGAAAATCTATCAAGCTATTTTCTCATGCAATTTTGTCTAGTAGTGCTTCGTCGTAACAAATCAATTTTGTACTAGATCTTTAGAGACCTTATCATGAAACTCTCCAAGAGTGTACTTCTTTTCAGGAGCTCTATCATAAAAGTTCTCTCAAGCATACAAAACAACTCAATCTTCGTTATGATTCTCCCACTACGACTAAGCACTACTATTATAATCACACTTTCATGTTCTTGAGTTTTAATATTTTCTTCAAAATCTTTCGATAATGAAATATTAACAACTTCTCATGAAGTGTTCTTTTAATTTGCTCAACATCACTCCAAGTAGTTTTCTTATGTCTAGTAACGTTTCTTCCACTACTTAAGTGCAATGGGACGTCAATTCTGACATACCCATTAGATGTTCTTGAGCGTATGAATTTACAATTGACTTATTTGTTATTTCTTTGTTCAATTCCCATAAAGATAATTTACTTCTAGGAACATGGTTTACTAAAATTATCCTTTTCTAAAAATCAGAAAGTTGTGTTAACAATTGACTTATTTTCTTTAGGACATTATAATAAACCTTGTTTCATTCTTTAGGATATCCAATTAACACACACATTCCGTTCTTAATTCCAATTTTTCTTATTCTCCCACTTAGCACATGTGCTGGACAATCATATATCTGAACATGTCACAAATTAGACTTACATCAAATCCAACTAGTTCTATAGTTGCTCAAGGTACTAATATGAAAGAAACTGAATTCAGAATGTATTATGTAGTTATTAGAACCTATCCCAAAAGAAATAAAATAACTAATAATAAGTCAATAATTAATCTCATCATCTTCATAAGTGTCTAATTCTTTTCTCTTCTACACCAATCTATTATAGAGTGTCTAGTTTAGACAATTGAAAGACAATTATTCTATAAGATAAGTGACTTATGAGCTAAGAGGTTTACGTCACTACAATCAGATTGTAGTGACTTTATATATTTTTCATGATGATACTTTCATGTGTTTTAAATATCTTGAGTTTATCAAGACATTTAGACTTATAAAACATAAAAAAAATATATTCATATCACGAGTAATTTTCTTGAAAACTTAAAAACTCAAATTCATCTCTTGCCCATGTGCTCATTTATTACACAAATCAGAATAGATTAATTATAACTTATCACTACCTCTTAAATTCTTTTTAAGAGGAAAACTAAGGTCTCTTAGTCATTTTTCCTTCTAAACAAAACGTACATATTGGTAGTGATTTCACTTTCAATGAACAGTTATGTCCATCCATTAACCAACCTCAAAATTCTATTCAGAATAAATGACTTAGACCCTAATGTACAGATACACAATGCATTCATTAAGTTAATATCTTATCTCTTCCAAGAGAAAATCTTAAGTAGTACTTAGTGGGTGTGTAAAGTCTATTGAGAATATGAGATACAATACTTTAAATAGATCATAATATTTCGAATAAGCCCGAATAACGAAATTCAGGGCTCATTTATACATATATATCCATGCATCTCGAATAGCCAATCGTTGGTATTGGAGAACTACTCATGCAATACACATGTACAACGACCGATTATTCACTCCATAAATTTATACAGACCTAATTCAGTTGGAGAATCTACTGTTAGTTTAAGTCAAGTGAAAATCCTCTAGCTACATTGATCCAATCTTATATTACTCAGTTTAGGAGAGTTAATATAGATTATCAAAACTAGACAATTAAATACATAGTGACTTGTATCAATTTCATCCGTTAGGGAGGAAGGTCTAAGCCAGCACATAAAACTAATACTTCACTACTATTTAATCAATTATGACCAAAAAATCATATAACGATCCAAAAAAAATTAATTTCTTACTAGGTCGTTCTTATAAATCTACCAAATTTCAGATCAATCAGAGTTTTTTTTTTTCGAATTCCAAAACTATAATCAATTTGGTTGAAAACATTGTTTGGTCATATAATAGAATTTAAGATTTTCCCGCTCAGTAATTCTTATCATATATCATCATTTTGTGAAATAGATAAATGAATTAAGAATAAAGAACAAAATTCTAAAATTCCAAAAGGTAAGCATGTTTATGTGTACATTGAATATTAAAATTCAAAACACGCCTTTTAGATATCTATGCATCTTGAACAATAAATTTTGATAAAAAAGAAATGACTACTCATGCAACACATATATATGGTGTCAGATATTCACTTCAACAAATTTAGAACAAAATCCAACTCAGATGGAGAGTATATGTTAGTTTAAGTCAAGTGAATATCATTATCCCTAGATCCATTGATCCAATCAAATATTACTCAGTTTAGTAGAGTAAATACAGATAATCAAAACTAGAGATTAAACTTTAATGACTTGTATTAATTTCATCCGTTATGGAGGAAGGTCTAAGCCAACACATGAACTTAATACTTCATTAAAATTTAGTCATCAAGACCATAGAGAACAAACTCTATCACCACTATATTATAGTCGAGTAATTTTTCGATAAAATTAATTTTTCAAGATACAAAAATCATCTGAAATCATCATATAAACGATCTCAAATTACCAAATCACTACATAACAATGAGTCTTTTAAATTTGATAGTTTCTGATGAACCTACTGAATTTCTGATCAATTAGAGTTCGGAAATAATATTTATCTCCAAATCTCTTAATCAAATTCAGATTCAAACGATTTAAGAAAAAATGAATAGATCCACGTCCTAATCATTTATCAATATATGTTAACTCATCATGTGTAATCATGTAACACATATAACATATATAAAATCAATATAAAAGATGTTATTCATACTAAATCACATTTTAATTCCAAAGAATAACTTTAAAATCATTTTAACGACCTCTAAAATTATAACAACATAGCAATGAGTACTTCTTACTAGGCCGTTACCAATGAACTTACCAAATTTCAGATCAATTGGAGTCTATAAACATATTTATTTCCAAATCTATGACCATGTTGACATTCTTTGAATGGGAACAACGTCGCGGTGACTCAATTAAAAAAAGAAAATTATTTTAAAAGAATTTTAAAATGGATAAAAGGGGGTTAAAGGGAAAAAGGGAGTCGCCACCTAATTATTTTGGAAAACTAGGAAACCAATTAATAAATTAACTTAAAAGGAAATCTACGAAACCAATTGATTCTAGGTAAGGGGTTCAAGTTATTCCGAAGGGAAGGGATTAGGCATCCTTCAGAATCCACAAATGTGGTTTCCGACTGAGTTCATTTTTTCAAATTGAGGAGAAAAATAAAATAATATACAAATATAATAAACATGTAATATACACAAATAATAAAATAAGAAAATATAAGAAACGGCCTATGTACAACCTTGGTGAAATTTTATAGTCTATGTACAACCTTGGTGAAATTTTTTAAGGCACTCCTAAAAATTATGCCCCTGTCAGCTTCAACAACCTCCGGTATTTAATCTTGTAACAACTGTCTCCTTTGTAAAATTTTTGAAGACCTCCTCAAAAATATTTGCTCCAGTTTCCGTTTTTAAAAATTTGAAAAGCTTGCGGGGAACATGACCGAGCTCTTATGGCGCCTACGTATCCTGTTGAAACAGGAATCAGGTAAAACGTAGTTCCAATAAATTATAACTTGAATATTCTAAAAACTAGGTTAACAAAAGTGATTTTAAAATAATGGACTAGTATATCACATAACATACAAACAATGAATACATGTCTTATACAAATGTGCCTCGAGTTTTGTGTCATGCTTAATATGAAGTTTTGGCTTCGCTCTACATAAGATGACTAAGAGTGGGCTTTGTTTATTTTGGATAGGTGACCCTAGCGGACTACTTGGGTTGAGACAGTTAACGACCGTTGACTATCCATTAGTCAACTACATTCGTCAGGGTGCCCCGAGAAAAGTTTGGTTAACGAACGATTGCGAACCCGCATAATCGTCCTTTAAGTAAAAATAAAATAAAACTAGATGTCGTTTGACGGAATAAATGTTGTGCATGCAATGACAATATACAATAAATAATGAATCAATACTGAGTACAATATTCAAACAATCAACAAAATATACAAGGTATAATGAATAACACAATAAAAGAATAGTATTCTCAATTTGAAAAAATGAACCCATAATGATTAGAACCTCTATGTCCCCAGCGGAGATCGCCATTCTGTTGACATTCTTTGAATGAGAGCAACGTCGCGGTGACTCAATTAAAAAAAGAAAATTATTTTAAAAGAATTTTAAAACGGATAAAAGGGGGTTGAAGGGAAAAAGAGAGTCGCCACCTAATTATTTTGGAAAACTAGGAAACCAATTAATAAATTAACTTAAAAAGAAATCTACGAAACCAATTGATTCTAGGTAAGGGGTTCAAGTTATTCCGAAGGAAAGGGATTAGGCATCCTTCAGAATCCACAAATGTGGTTTCTGACTGAGTTCATTTTTTTCAAATTGAGGAGAAAAATAAAATAATATACAAATATAATAAACATGTAATATACACAAATAATAAAATAAGAAAATATAAGAAACGGCCTAAAGTTTGCCTAATGTAATATATACAAAATATTGAATAAAGAGTACAATTCGAACTTAATTCGAATAACTTCAATGGGGGCAACTCTATGTACCTGTAAAGACACTTAGTAAAAGTGTTAGTAATAAATAAATATGAATAAATCAAATAATAGCTTAAAAATTAAAAACTCGTCTTATTAACATGAGAGGCCTTGGAAATCGACGGTAATTTCTTCATCGGCCAAATTTAACAAATAATCTACTTAACATTAATAGCAATAATTAACATAAAGAAATGGCGATCAAAAGCTACTTTAGCAAAAGAGAAAGAAGTTGAATGCAATAGCAAGTAAATAGTAAGAAATTAAGAAAAAATCAAATAATTATGGCTTGTTGGAAAATCAAACAATGGTAATTTAATAACTAAATGATTTGAACAAAATAATAAAATCAAACTGCAATGAATCACAAATGAACATATATTTGGAGAAGTTAACACTAATTTTTAATCCAACAGTGAGCAAGAACAAAAGCTAAAAAAAATTACGATGAAAAAGTCTATCGGCAAAGTCGAAGAAAACATAAAATTAACAAACAAACATGATAAACCAAGTGATATATGAAAATAACAACACTAGTAAAAGTAATCAAATTAAACAAACTAAAATAACAACAAAAATAAATGAAACAAAGTGATAAAATAGATTAGACTTTAATAAAATACAATGTGTATATAATAGTAAAATAACATCAAACCTTAACAAAAGATATCAAAAGTCAAAATAAAATTAAAAAATTAGCAGTAATCAAAGTGAATTAAACAGAGGGAGAACACAAATAACAGTAAAAAAATAATAATAAGGCAACTATGAATGGAAGAATAACAAAAGTAACAAATCAATAAAGCTCAACAACAGAAACAAAATAATCAAATAGGCAAAATAATAACAAAAAGTAACTAAAATAAAGTATCAACAACCAAACTTCTCTAAAGAAACTTCCGATAGCATAAACACACACAAAAATAAATAATAATAAAAAATAGAAATATGTGCATAAATATTGTGAAAAGGAAAGAAGTGTCACTGATTTTACCAGATTTGTTCGCCGGAGTTCAAAGCTCTGATGGTTGTATCTCATCAAAGGAGCAACAGTGGTGATGATCTGATTCCGTTTGGAGTTGTGTCGCCGTCCGTCGGATCTCAACTTTAAGCCAGAACAACTATAAAAGGAAAAATGTGAAAGGGGAAGGGGAATGGGCCTTGTACGAGGGTGGTCTGGTGGTGGAGCTTCGAGCTCACCGGTGGATCTAAAAAGAGGAGTAAGATAGGTGGTGTAGGGCGTTTGTTGTTGGTCGAAATTGCAATAGTGTAATGGCGTTTTGGTTCTTTCCGGTGGGTCTTAGCTGTTGGTAGTGAAGGCTAAGATCTGGTGGCTTTGGGCAGTGGATTTGGGGGTTTAAGGTAGTTGTTTTGTGGCTGGAAAAGAAGGGGTTCTAGCATCTGAAAAAATGGAGAAAACAGGAAGGCAGTGATGGTGTGAGTGGGTGGTTCAATGGTGATTTCAAATGGTGGGTCCGTTGTTGTTGGTGTTTTGCCGGAAATGGAGAGGTAAGGAACAGGCAACTTGGGTTGCTATCTTGAGCAGGGTGGTGGCAGCAGCTCTAGGAAGGAAAATTAGGATTTTGACACATTTGAACTTCTTCCTCTCAACCTAAAATAAATATTCACCACCAAAAAAACCTAATGGATCAACTATTTCACATATATGAAGTTGAAAACTATGGGCCCAAGTTATGGGCTTGAGGTTGTGACCCAAAAAATATTGATTGATAAAATATCTGTGTATGTAAATTATATTCGAATTTGAATGAATTTTTAGACTGCGCAGAATATCATAATGAATACTAACAATGTAATAGAGAAAAAATGAATATGAAAAAAATGTAATAAACGTAATCAATTACATGTAAAAAAAAATAATTTAAGAGAAATAATAATTTTATAAGAAATGAACAAATATTTGAACGTCTGGTTGTGACAAAATAATATAAACATAACAATCGATAAAAATCCTAATACTTTGAGAAATAGGATGATTATCAACAAATTTCATTAAAATAACAAAACCATGTATTTTGAATTATTTAAAATAAAATACTCAAAAATGTATTAATTTTAAAACTATCAGACCAAAATTTGGTGTCAACAACTTGCCCCTTTGTTTGATTAGGATCGATAAAAGAGATCCTGGTCAAACATAGTTGATGAACCCAAATTTGGTTTGATAAACATTGAACAAAAATTCATACGTTAGTAGTGCTTTTGAGCAAGACACCACGTTCGTTGACTGGGCTGAAAATAATAAACAAAAGACAGAGATTGATTGTAACTTGAGAATGTTCACATACCTTCGATGTTACTTTCAAAATTTCACATTGAAGGTGGTGTACCTTTTTGAAAGGAGGATGATGTGAATAACATGTCACTTTGAACGATGTGACAACCCAACGTGTCTCTTTGAAAGGCGGACGATCCAACTTGAATTTAACATGTCACTTTGAACGAGGTGACAACCCAATGTGTCTCTTTGAAAGGTGGATGACCCAACTTGAATTTAACATGTCACTTTGAACGAGGTGACAACTCAATCATGTCTCTTTGAAAGGCGGACGACCCAACTTGAACAACATGTCATTTGAAGGGAGATGACAACCTAATCTTGTCTCTTTGAAAGGCGGACGACCCAATTTGATCATAAAACATCACTTTAAACGAGGTGACAACCCAACGTGTCTCTTTGAAAGACGGACGACCCAACTTGAATTTAACATGTCATTTGAAGGGAGATGACAACCCAATCTTGAACTTAACGTGCCATTTGAAGGGGGATGACAACCCAATGTTGAACATAACATGTCATTTGAAGGGAGATGACAACCCAATCTTGAACTTAACGTGTCATTTGAAGGGAGATGACAACCCAATCTTGAACTTAACGTGTCATTTGAAGGGAGATGACAACCCAACGTGTCTCTTTGAAAGGCGGACGACCCAACTTGAACATAACATGTCATTTGAAGGGATATGACAACCCAACGTGTCTCTTTGAAAGGCGGACGACCCAACTTGAACTTAACATGAATGACGTATCACGAAATCTGCAATATCAATGTTAGTAGAAAATATAACATAAATTATGCAAACATGACCATATGAACAAGGTATTAACCAATGCAACGACTCAAACTTAATAACATCATGAATTAAATAAAATGTCAATTTAAAATGGAATAACAAAATAAAAAGTGTCATATTGGACGGCATGACAAACCAATTTGAAAAGAATTAGTTTATTTAAGATAATAAATTAATTCTAAAAGATATCATTTTGAAAGGTATGACGACCTAAATAATAAATAAATAAAATAATTTAAAAAATATCATTTTGAAGGGTATGACTACCAAATATAAAAAAGAAGTCATTTTGAATGGTATTACTATCAAAAATGTAACTTAAATTTTGAAATGGTCCACAAAGTTATTTGGACAAATATGATGATAAAAAATTTAAAATAATGTCAGTTTGAAGGATATGACGACCCAAATTTAAAAAGATGTCATTTTGAAGGGTATGACTACCAAAAATAAAAAGATGTCATTTTGAAGGGTATGACTACCAAAAATAAAAAGATGTCATTTTGAAGGGTATGACTACCAAAAAATAAAAAGATGTCATTTTGAAGGGTATGACTACCGAAAAATGCAATTTGAACTTTGAAATGGTCCACAAAGTTATTTGGACAAATATGATGATAAAAAATTAAAATGATGTCAGTTTGAAGGATATGACGACCCAAAAATGAAAAGATGTCATTTTGAAAGGTATGACGACCTAAATTTTAAAAAGATGTCATTTTGAAGGATATGACGACCCAAAAATAAAAAGATGTCATTTTGAAGGGTATGACTACCCAAAAATACGATTTGAACTTTAAAACGGTCCACAAAGTTAATTGGACAAATATCAACAATGAAACGGTCCACAAATTTGTTTGGACAAATATCAACAATGAAACAGTCAACAAATTTGTTTGGACAAATATCAACAATGAAACGGTCCACAAAGTTATTATGGATAATTATGAAAAAGTGGATTTTAACCCATTTTTTATTTTATGAACAATGAAACATATTTTAACTTGGTTAGCACCAACAAAAGTATCGTACAAAAATTCTCACAATTCTTATCTTGAACTGAGATTAATTTCGAGGTAAATCCTATGGATTGAAGTGGTACCTCAAATATACTTAAGTAACAACAAGATTTGTCCATCTTGCTATAAACAAAGACTTTGAACTAGACCTAAAATCATGTTTCAAGTGCCCTCACTATAAGAAAATCCCAATTTCCACACATTTAGAATATTTTGATTTGGGAACATCAGGAAAAGCACACTCACACACAGAAAAATGTTCAACGCATGCAATTGTGATACCATAGGCTTGGCCTTCATGTAAATCTCCATTAATATGAAAACAAATGAATTGAAATCATGTAGGGCTTGTTAATAGCTTGTAATGTAGGCTTAGGGACGGGTAGGATAGTCATTTGGGATAAAAGTGACTTATTCCTTTCTTGAGCACTGCACTAAATTGGTGCTTTCAACATTTGTTACGATTTTAGCGTTTGATTCTCTTTGTTGTCCCTTCCTTTTGCACTTTGGACTTCTTTGAAACTTTGTTTGTCTGAGTTTTTTTCCCTTTTGAATTTTCTCCTTTTTGTTTGGAGTGTTTTTCTTCTTTTCTTGAAATTCTGCTTTCTTAAATTTGTGGGGAATTTTGAACTTTTTTCTTTTTTTCTTTTGAAGTCATTTTTGTCTTCTTGACTTTCAGGGACTTTGATAAATTTGTCTTTGACAAATTTGGACTTTGAATCTTCTTTAATGACTTGCACTTCTTCAGTGCGCTCAAGAAAGTCTGGTCAAAAGAGTGTTAGTGCATATAAGCACTTAAAAAATATATAGAATAAAATGTGTTTGTCCAAAGAAAAGGCTTAAGGCTCAAAGTAGGACATACTAAGGGTTGACGGCATTTGGTAGGCTTTGAAAGGCTCAAACGGGTCAAAGGAAGCCTACAATCATTTTTCAAATCAAACATTACTCAGAATTTCGCCTCAATAACATTTGGCCAAGTTCTAGATCAACAATGCAAAATAATTGAATTTAGTTCAAAACTCACCACACAATGCACATGAAACAATGAATCTGATTTTGTTCTAATCTTGAATGTATAGAAGAGAACATTTACAAGTGTAACAAAGGTATGAAATGAGAGGTACCAAAAGAATCTATGATTTAACAAGAAGTCAATCTTCTTTCTTGTACAAATTATTTTTCACATACCCACTTGAACTGTGTTGGCACCAACCAAGTCAAAAATAATTTCAAAAATATAAACATTAAAAGAATAAAAAATCTTTTGAATAAAGAATACCGAACCCAATAAGGGCTGCCTACGTATCTCATTGATAAGAATCAGGTTTGCGTAGTTCTTCCAGATATGGCATAAAGCCTATAATTTGAACAACAAATGAATTTTTGAAAGAAAAATAATGAAAATAAAAAACCAATGAGCCACATTGAAAGGCGGGCAACCTAAATTTAACAAAAAATATTTTTTATTATTCAAAGAAAACTTAACAAGAACGAAGAAATCAGTGAATCACATTGAAGGGAGGACCACCCGAATTTAACAAAAGTAACAAAAATAAAGTAAGAAATTAGTGATTCACATTGAAGGGCGGACAACCCAAACTTAACAAAAAATATTATTTATTAATTAAAAAAAAACAGAAGTAAAAAATGATTGAGTCACATTGAATGGCGGACAACCCAACTTAAAAAAAATCAATTAAAACAATTTTTTTAATGGAATGTAAGATAAATAAAAATCAAAGATATACAATGAATGTGACATTATGTACAAAAAATTATTACAAAATATACAAACCAACTCGGAGTGAAGTGTCATAAATTCTATAGTCTATGTACAACCTTGGTGAAATTTTTTAAGGCATTCCTAAAAAATTATGCCCCTGTCAGCTTCAACAACCTCCGGTATTTAATCTTGTAACAACTGTCTCCTTTGTAAAATTTTTGAAGACCTCCTCAAAAAAATTTGCCCCAGTTTCCGTTTTTAAAAATTTGAAAAGCTTGCGGGGAACATGACCGAGCTCTTATGGCGCCTACGTATCCTGTTGAAACAGGAATCAGGTAAAACGTAGTTCCAATAAATTATAACTTGAATATTCTAAAAACTAGGTTAACAAAAGTGATTTTAAAATAATGGACTAGTATATAACATAACATACAAACAATGAATACATGTCTTATACAAATGTGCCTCGAGTTTTGTGTCATACTTAATATGAAGTTTTGGCTTCGCTCTACATAAGATGACTAAGAGTGGGCTTTGTTTATTTTGGATATGTGACCCTAGCGGACTACTTGGGTTGAGACAGTTAACGACCGTTGACTATCCATTAGTCAACTACATTCGTCAGGGTGCCCCGAGAAAAGTTTGGTTAACGAACGATTGCGAACCCGCGTAATCGTCCTTTAAGTAAAAATAAAATAAAATTAGATGTCGTTTGACGGAATAAATGTTGTGCATGCAATGACAATATACAATAAATAATGAATCAATACTGAGTACAATATTCAAACAATCAACAAAATATACAAGGTATAATGAATAACACAATAAAAGAATAGTATTCTCAATTTGAAAAAATGAACCCATAATGATTAGAACCTCTATGTCCCCAGCGGAGATCGCCATTCTGTTGACATTCTTTGAATGAGAGCAACGTCGCGGTGACTCAATTAAAAAAGAAAATTATTTTAAAAGAATTTTAAAACGGATAAAAGGGGGTTAAAGGGAAAAAGAGAGTCGCCACCTAATTATTTTGGAAAACTAGGAAATCAATTAATAAATTAACTTAAAAAGAAATCTACGATTGATTCTAGGTAAGGGGTTCAAGTTATTCCGAAGGGAAGGGATTAGGCATCCTTCAGAATCCACAAATGTGGTTTCCGACTGAGTTCATTTTTTTCAAATTGAGGAAAAAAATAAAATAATATACAAATATAATAAACATGTAATATACACAAATAATAAAATAAGAAAATATAAGAAATGACCTAAAGTTTGCCTAATGTAATATATACAAAATATTGAATAAAGAGTACAATTCGAACTTAATTCGAATAACTTCAATGGGAGCAACTCTATGTACCTGTAAAGACACTTAGTAAAAGTGTTAGTAATAAATAAATATGAATAAATCAAATAATAGCTTAAAAATTAAAAACCCGTCTTATTAACATGAGAGGCCTTGGAAATCGACGGTAATTTCTTCATCGGCCAAATTTAACAAATAATCTACTTAACATTAATAGCAATAATTAACATAAAGAAATGGCGATCAAAAGCTACTTTAGCAAAAGAGAAAGAAGTTGAATGCAATAGCAAGTAAATAGTAAGAAATTAAGAAAAAATCAAATAATTATGGCTTGTTGGAAAATCAAACAATGGTAATTTAATAACTAAAAATTGATTTGAACAAAATAATAAAATCAAACTGCAATGAATCACAAATGAACATATATTTGGAGAAGTTAACACTAATTTTTAATCCAACAGTGAGCAAGAACAAAAGCTAAAAAAAATTACGATGAAAAAGTCTATCGGCAAAGTCGAAGAAAACATAAAATTAACAAACAAACATGATAAACCAAGTGATATATGAAAATAACAACACTAGTAAAAGTAATCAAATTAAACAAACTAAAATAACAACAAAAATAAATGAAACAAAGTGATAAAATAGATTAGACTTTAATAAAATACAATGTGTATATAATAGTAAAATAACATCAAACCTTAACAAAAGATATCAAAAGTCAAAATAAAATTAAAAAATTAGCAGTAATCAAAGTGAATTAAACAGAGGGAGAACACAAATAACAGTAAAAAAATAATAATAAGGCAACTATAAATGGAAGAATAACAAAAGTAACAAATCAATAAAGCTCAACAACAGAAACAAAATAATCAAATAGGCAAAATAATAACAAAAAGTAACTAAAATAAAGTATCAACAACCAAACTTCTCTAAAGAAACTTCCGATAGCATAAACACACACAAAAATAAATAATAATAAAAAATAGAAATATGTGCATAAATATTGTGGAAAGGAAAGAAGTGTCACTGATTTTACCAGATTTGTTCGCCGGAGTTCAAAGCTCTGATGGTTGTATCTCATCAAAGGAGCAACAGTGGTGATGATCTGATTCTGTTTGGAGTTGTGTCGCCGTCCGTCGGATCTCAACTTTGAGCCAGAACACCTATAAAAGGAAGAAGAAAATGTGAAAGGGGAAGGGGAATGGGCCTTGTACGAGGGTGGTCTGGTGGTGGAGCTTCGAGCTCACCGGTGGATCTAAAAAGAGGAGTAAGATAGGTGGTGTAGGGCGTTTGTTGTTGGTCGAAATTGCAATAGTGTAATGGCGTTTTGGTTCTTTCCGGTGGGTCTTAGCTGTTGGTAGTGAAGGCTAAGATCTGGTGGCTTTGGGCAGTGGATTTGGGGGTTTAAGGTAGTTGTTTTGTGGCTGGAAAAGAAGGGGTTCTAGCATCTGAAAAAATGGAGAAAACAGGAAGGCAGTGATGGTGTGAGTGGGTGGTTCAATGGTGATTTCAAATGGTGGGTCCGTTGTTGTTGGTGTTTTGCCGGAAATGGAGAGGTAAGGAACAGGCAACTTGGGTTGCTATCTTGAGCAGGGTGGTGGCAGCAGCTCTAGGAAGGAAAATTAGGATTTTGACACATTTGAACTTCTTCCTCTCAACCTAAAATAAATATTCACCACCAAAAAAACCTAATGGATCAACTATTTCACATATATGAAGTTGAAAACTATGGGCCCAAGTTATGGGCTTGAGGTTGTGACCCAAAAAATATTGATTGATAAAATATCTGTGTATGTAAATTATATTCGAATTTGAATGAATTTTTAGACTGCGCAGAATATCATAATGAATACTAACAATGTAATAGAGAAAAAATGAATATGAAAAAAATGTAATAAACGTAATCAATTACATGTAAAAAAAAATAATTTAAGAGAAATAATAATTTTATAAGAAATGAACAAATATTTGAACGTCTGGTTGTGACAAAATAATATAAACATAACAATCGATAAAAATCCTAATACTTTGAGAAATAGGATGATTATCAACAAATTTCATTAAAATAACAAAACCATGTATTTTGAATTATTTAAAATAAAATACTCAAAAATGTATTAATTTTAAAACTATCAGACCGAAATTTGGTGTGAACAGACCAAATTCAAATTCAAGTGATTTAAACATATTTAGGAATTAAAACAATATGACCTACATTCTTATCACATATAAATTCATGTCAAATAACCATGTGCAATCATGTTCCAAATTTAACATAAACCTAACTAAAATAAAGAATGATCTTATCATATTCAAATCAAATTTTAATCTGTCAGACTACCTATACCCATCTAGTCGATTTTCATTAGTACCATCAAATTTCAAGTCAATCAAAGATCATAAAATTCATGACCACCTAAGCTATGACCAAATTTGAAAAATTAATCTTTTAGGCATAATTTTAGTTTAAAATTTTCATTCTCTTATAATAATTATCTCATGAGCATAAGGCGTACTTGTGTTCTTTCTTTAGCTAAGACACACAACACCTTCTTATAACAAATTATCCTCTCGATTAATACATCTTAGAATTCAAATATTATGTTTTTCCCTTTCACACCAATGAAAAAACCTTAATCTCACTTCTCATGAATTAATTAAGCATTGCTAGTATCTCATGGTAAATCTTCATTCGTATAAATGAATATTTACCACTAGTATTCTCTTAGAACAATTTATACATGATACATTGAAGACATTTTAATAACTCAAATAAATAGATCACTTTTGTAAATTCTATTTATTAATCATAATTTTCAATTCATGTATTGATATGATCTCACATATAATATAAATCTTTAAGAATTTTTCGATGATTCCAAAATAAATAAATCACTTTAATAGTAACTATTCATTTATCACAAAATTCTTAATTTATAATATGTAAAATATTGCTCTAATTATTTTTAAACAAAAGGAAAAGAAAACCCAAAATTTTCTCATGTGAAAATCGTCTTGAACAGTAGCCGCCGGCCTGCCCCGCCGCTTTATTCCTTACGGCAACCAATCATATAATATATGGCCTTGATTACTTTTTAAAAAATTGGATTTGATGAATTAAAAAAAAAACACAAAATCAATCTTGCTGTCACAAAGATTTTATGACAGGTGATTCACAAAAAAATAATCAAACCATTCACTTAGTAGTTTAGTATCATATGACATATATTATAAAATAAGAGCAATTGAGATTCTTATAGGACAAGATGCAATATCTAATCCTTTTTCTCAATTAACCCAACAATATTGATACCGATCTATGTGATTAATAATTGTTGGCAACAATTTAATTCTGACGTGGACAACTTCAATGGTCAAAATCTATTTTGTTAACTTTTATAATTCGAAAGTCATAAAAAACTTAGATTAATCCTGATCAATCCAGTCCAAACAACTCACATTGAACATAAAAAATTTACCTTCAGATTTTTCAAAGAAAACATATGTATAATTAAACCGTATACATACTATTTGAGTTATCTATTTAGACGCAAGCATGGCTCTTGATGTCAATTGTTGGAAAACATATATGCACAGCGGAAGCATATCAAGGATCTTTTCTACTTACATGAATAATAGACAACAAGTACCGTTTATGCTAGAACACATAAACAAACTAAAAGTTAATTCGATAAATACCTCTTGAAGCGTGAGCGGATACCTTCAAGCGAATTTCCAAGTTAAACGGATCTTCAAGCGAATCTACAAGATAGCTATGGTCTTCTACAGTGATCCCAAGTCACATCCGAACTCTCTCAATACTTGGGTGGGCAAGTATCGAATAGAATACTAATCATCACTTTTCTAGGTTAGGAGAATCCCTATTTATAGAGATGTCTTCCTAATCCAAAAAGGACTAGAAAATCTAGTTTTTCTATAAGACTAGAAAAACCCATATTATTCTTCCTTTTTGCATAGAAATAGAATTCTGAGTTCTAGTTAAATATGGGCACTATAGGGACCACATAATTAATTACCGAGGCTTCCTATTATGGAAATAATTCCAAATAGTTAATTTGAATTATGCTTACCATAATAAATTACAAATCATTCCACTAGAAATTCGTAATTGCACTCCTCCATTTCGTAATTCCCCATTAAACACTTATGTAATTCCCCATGTTAAAATTTCAGACTAATCAATAAATTAAATTACTGACGAATTTAACTTAATGATTACTTTCCTTTAGAGTACTACTTAACTTATTTCATGTGTCGGATTCATAAATCCACTTGCAAGATTTGACACAATGAAAACTTATAAGTTTCTCAAAAAGGCATATCAATCAATCTCTATAACGAGACATAGATTCCATCAACTAACTTATTATTTCACCAATATATATTATTATCATCCAACTTACCAGACATATTGACCCATCTCAGAATCTCATCTTTTAATAAATCAAAACGACAATTAATATATACAGATCATAATAGTTATATCAGAATTAAGAATATAAGTACATTTAATAGTTTAGAGAATATGTTTTTGTTAGTCAGTCTAAAACAACTATTTCTACTCAGTCCCGTTCAATACATACAAAATGTAATAGCACAAGAAGTTGGAACTATACCGTTTCCATAATCAGGACAAATTACATATAATCTTATGCTACAGTCGTACCCGATGGAATGTCCAATTTCCATCCTAGATTGTGAACCAAAACTTTATACTTATAAGAACCGATGATTTAATCCTCTGTGTGTAAGCTAAAACTCTACACACTAAATCATCTACTATATAAGTAAATAGACACCATAAACGAATATATGATCTATTGAAATTGAGCAAATATTTATTCTCTAATAAATATTATTTCTTACACATGGTTAATAGTATATATCCCAACAATCTCCCACTTAGACTTTTAACCATCACAATTGTTATAATGTACTATATCCAAATGCATGGTTAATAGTATATACCCTAACAATCTCCCACTTAGATGTTTAATCTTGAAAATTGTTAGAATACTTATGTCAAAACACATGATTAATAGTATATACCCTAACAATCTCCCACTTAGACTCTTAACTATGCATTTACAACTTTCGCAAGCATTTCTTTATTTCTTATCGAAAGAAAATTTATCAAGCTATTTTCTCATGCAATTTTGTCTAGTAGTGCTTCGTCGTAACAAATCAATTTTGTACTAGATCTTTAGAGACCTTATCATGAAACTCTCCAAGAGTGTACTTCTTTTCAGGAGCTCTATCATAAAAGTTCTCTCAAGCATACAAAACAACTCAATCTTCGTTATGATTCTCCCACTACGACTAAGCACTACTATTATAATCACACTTTCATGTTCTTGAGTTTTAATATTTTCTTCAAAATCTTTCGATAATGAAATATTAACAACTTCTCATGAAGTGTTCTTTTAATTTGCTCAACATCACTCCAAGTAGTTTTCTTATGTCTAGTAACGTTTCTTCCACTACTTAAGTGGGACGTCAATTCTGACATACCCATTAGATGTTCTTGAGCGTATGAATTTACAATTGACTTATTTGTTATTTCTTTGTTCAATTCCCATAAAGATAATTTACTTCTAGGAACATGGTTTACTAAAATTATCCTTTTCTAAAAATCAGAAAGTTGTGTTAACAATTGACTTATTTTCTTTAGGACATTATAATAAACCTTGTTTCATTCTTTAGGATATCCAATTAACACACACATTCCGTTCTTAATTCCAATTTTTCTTATTCTCCCACTCAGCACATGTGCTGGACAATCATATATCTGAACATGTCACAAATTAGACTTACATCAAATCCAACTAGTTCTATAGTTGCTCAAGGTACTAATATGAAAGAAACTGAATTCAGAATGTATTATGTAGTTATTAGAACCTATCCCAAAAGAAATAAAATAACTAATAATAAGTCAATAATTAATCTCATCATTTTCATAAGTGTCTAATTCTTTTCTCTTCTACACCAATCTATTATAGAGTGTCTAGTTTAGACAATTGAAAGACAATTATTCTATAAGATAAGTGACTTATGAGCTAAGAGGTTTACGTCACTACAATCAGATTGTAGTGACTTTATATATTTTTCATGATGATACTTTCATGTGTTTTAAATATCTTGAGTTTATCAAGACATTTAGACTTATAAAACATAAAAAAATATATTCATATCACGAGTAATTTTCTTGAAAACTCAAAAACTCAAATTCATCTCTTGCCCATGTGCTCATTTATTACACAAATCAGAATAGATTAATTATAAGTTATCACTACCTCTTAAATTCTTTTTAAGAGGAAAACTAAGGTCTCTTAGTCATTTTTCCTTCTAAACAAAATGTACATGTTGGTAGTGACTTCACTTTCAATGAACAGTTATGTCCATCCATTAACCAACCTCAAAATTCTATTCAGAATAAATGACTTAGACCCTAATGTACAGATACACAATGCATTCATTAAGTTAATATCTTATCTCTACCAAGAGAAAATCTTAAGTAGTACTAAGTGGGTGTGTAAAGTCTATTGAGAATATGAGACGCAATACTTTAAATAGATCATAATATTTCGAATAAGCCCGAATAACGAAATTCAGGGCTCATTTATACATATATATCCATGCATCTCGAATAGCCAATCATTGGGATTGGAGAACTACTCATGCAATACACATGTACAACGACCGATTATTCTCTCCATAAACTTATACAGACCTAATTCAGTTGGAGAATCTACTGTTAGTTTAAGTCAAGTGAAAATCCTCTAGCTACATTGATCCAATCTTATATTACTCAGTTTAGGAGAGTTAATATAGATTATCAAAACTAGACAATTAAATACATAGTGACTTGTATCAATTTCATCCGTTAGGGAGGAAGGTCTAAGCCAGCACATAAAACTAATACTTCACTACTATTTATGATCAAAAAATCATATAACGATCCAAAAAAAATTAATTTCTTACTAGGTCGTTCTTATAAATCTACCAAATTTCAGATCAATCAGAGTTTTTTTTTTCGAATTCCAAAACTATGATCAATTTGGTTGAAAACATTGTTTGGTCATATAATAGAATTTAAGATTTTACCGCTCAGTAATTCTTATCATATATCATCATTTTGTAAAATAAATAAATGAATTAAGAATAAAGAACAAAATTCTAAAATTCCAAAAGGTAAGCATGTTTATGTATACATTGAATATTAAAATTCAAAACACGCCTTTTAGATATCTATGCATCTTGAACAATAAATTTTGATAAAAAAAATGACTACTCATGCAACCCATATATATGGTGTCAGATATTCACTTCAACAAATTTAGAACAAAATCCAACTCAGATGGAGAGTATATGTTAGTTTAAGTCAAGTGAATATCATTATCTCTAGATCCATTGATCCAATCAAATATTACTCAGTTTAGTAGAGTCAATACAGATAATCAAAACTAGAGATTAAACTTTAATGACTTGTATTAATTTCATCCGTTATGGAGGAAGGTCTAAGCCAACACATGAACTTAATACTTCATTAAAATTTAGTCATCAAGACCATAGAGAACAAACTCTATCACCACTATATTATAGTCGAGTAATTTTTCGATAAAATTAATTTTTCAAGATACAAAAATTATCTAAAATCATCATATAAACGATCTCAAATTACCAAATCACTACATAACAATGAGTATTTTAAATTTGATAGTTTCTGATGAACCTACTGAATTTCTGATCAATTGGAGTTCGGAAATAATATTTATCTCCAAATCTCTTAATCAAATTCAGATTCAAACGATTTAAGAAAAAATGAATAGATTCACATCCTAATCATTTATCAATTTATGTTAACTCATCATGTGTAATCATGTAACATATATAACATATATAAAATCAATATAAAAGATGTTATTCATACTAAATCACATTTTAATTCCAAAGAATAACTTTAAAATCATTTTAACGACCTCTAAAATTATAACAACATAGCAATGAGTACTTCTTACTAGGCCGTTATCAATGAACTTACCAAATTTCAGATCAATTGGAGTCTATAAACATATTTATTTCCAAATCTATGACCAAATTCAAATTCAAGTGATTTAAACATATTTAGGAATTAAAACAATATGACCTACATTCTTATCACATATAAATTCATGTCAAATAACCATGTGCAATCATGTTCCAAATTTAACATAAACCTAACTAAAATAAAGAATGATATTATCATATTCAAATCAAATTTTAATCCGTCAGACTACCTATACCCATCTAGTCGATTTTCATTAGTACCATCAAATTTCAAGTCAATCAAAGATCATAAAATTCATGACCACCTAAGCTATGACCAAATTTGAAAAATTAATCGTTTTAGGCATAATTTTAGTTTAAAATTTTCATTCTCTTATAATAATTATCTCATGAGCATAAGGCGTACTTGTGTTCTTTCTTTAGCTAAGACACACAACACCTTCTTATAACAAATTGTCCTCTCGATTAATACATCTTAGAATTCAAATATTATGTTTTTCCCTTTCACACCAATGAAAAAACCTTAATCTCACTTCTCATGAATTACTTAAGCATTGCTAGTATCTCATGGTAAATCTCCATTCGTATAAATGAATATTTACCACTAGTATTCTCTTAGAACAATTTATACATGATACATTGAAGACATTTTAATAACTCAAATAAATAGATTACTTTCGTAAGTTCTATTTACTAAACATAATTTTCAATTCATGTATTGATATGATCTCACATATAATATAAATCTTTAAGAATTTTTCGATGATTCCAAAATAAATAAATCACTTTAATAGTAACTATTCATTTATCACAAAATTCTTAATTTATAATATGTAAAATATTGCTCTAATTATTTTTAAACAAAAGGAAAGGAAAACCCAAAATTTTCTCATGTGAAAATCGTCTTGAACAGTAGCCGCCGGCCTGCCCCGCCACTTTATTCCTTACGGCAACCAATCATATAATATATGGCCTTGATTACTTTTTAAAAATTGGATTTGATGAATTTAAAAAAAAAATAAAAAAAAATCAATCTTGCTGTCACAAAGATTTTATGACAGGTGATTCACAAAAATATAATCAAACCATTCACTTAGTAGTTTAGTATCATATGACATATATTATAAAATAAGTGCCATTGAGATTCTTATAGGACAAGATGCAATATCCAATCCTTTTTCTCAATTAACCCAACAATATTGATACCGATCTATGTGATTAATAATTGTTGGCAACAATTTAATTCTGACGTGGACAGCTTCAATGGTCAAAATCTATTTTGTTAACTTTTATAATTCGAAAGTCATAAAAAACTTAGATTAATCCTGATCAATCCGGTCCAAACAACTCACATTGAACATAAAAAATTTACCTTCAGATTTTTCAAAGAAAACATATGTATAATTAAACCGTATACATACTATTTGAGTTATCTATTTAGATGCAAGCATGACTCTTGATGCCAATTGTTGGAAAACATATATGCACAGCGAAAGCATATCAAGGATCTTTTCTACTTACATGAATAATAGACAACAAGTACCGTTGATGCTAGAACACATAAACAAACTAAAAGTTAATTCGATAAATACCTCTTGAAGCGTGAGCGGATACCTTCAAGCGAATTTCCAAGTTAAACGGATCTTCAAGCGAATCTACAAGATAGCTATGGTCTTCTACAGTGATCCCAAGTCACATCCGAACTCTCTCAATACTTGGGTGGGCAAGTATCGAATAGAATACTAATCATCACTTTTCTAGGTTAGGAGAATCCCTATTTATAGAGATGTCTTCCTAATCCAAAAAGGACTAGAAAATCTAGTTTTTCTAGAAGACTAGAAAAACCCATATTATTCTTCCTTTTTGCATAGAAATAGGATTCTGAGTTCTAGTTAAATATGGGCACTATAGGGACCACATAATTAATTACCGAGACTTCCTATTATGGAAATAATTCCAAATAATTAATTTGAATTATGCTTACCATAATAAATTACAAATCATTCCACTAGAAATTCGTAATTGCACTCCTCTATTTCGTAATTCCCCATTAAACACTTATGCAATTCCCCATGTTAAGATTTCAGATACTAATCAATAAATTAAATTACTGACGAATTTAACTTAATGATTAATTTCCTTTAGAGTACTACTTAACTTATTTCATGTGTCGGATTCATAAATTCACTTGCAAGATTTGACACAATGAAAACTTATAAGTTTCTCAAAAAGGCATATCAATCAATCTCTATAACGAGACATGAATTCCATCAACTAACTTATTATTTCACCAATATATATTATTATCATCCAACTTACCAGACATATTGACCCATCTCAGAATCTCATCTTTTAATAAATCAAAACGACAATTAATATATACAGATCATAATAGTTATATCAGAATTAAGAATATAAGTACATTTAATAGTTTAGAGAATATGTTTTTGTCAGTCCGTCTAAACAACTATCTCTACTCAGTCCCGTTCAATACATACAAAATGTACTAGCACAAGAAGTTGGAACTATTTCCATCCTAGATTGTGAACCAAAACTTTATACTTATAAGAACCGATGATTTAATCCTCTGTGTATAAGCTAAAACTCTACACAATAAATCATCTACTATATACGTAAATAGACACCATAAACGAATATATGATCTATTGAAATTGAGCAAATATTTATTCTCTAATAAATATTATTTCTTAACACATGGTTAATAGTATATATCCCAACAAAGGTCTGCATACACTCAACCCTCCTCAGACCCCCATATATGTACACTGAATATATTATTGTTGAACCATCTAACTTTTGTTCCATTTGTCCTGTAATTACAAAAGTATGTGTCTGCTCTAAAATACTACGTGCCTCGTCAATAACAACCTCTTTGAATTATAATTTTATTGAATATATGAAGAGACACCTAAAATAAGATGTCGATCTTGTCACCTATAAAGCAGATCACACTGTAATAGAAAGATCAATAAGAACCTAAAAGTAATGTCTTAAAATAGAGACCATAAAAAATGGGGTCATAAAATTCATAAATCAAGTCCTGAAAGTTTTTTTTTTTTTTTTAAGTCTTCTAATTTCTCATCTGCACATTTCCTTCATTTTATCTTTAGAGGTAATACATTTTTCCTCTAACATAAAACAAGATGTCTACTAAGCCGATGGCATGACAGAGTACATGTTACTTATACGTTTGGAATTCTAATTAGGAACGTATTTTTCAGGTAGGAAACGACACTCAAATTTTTTGATACATAGATTATAGCAAAATAGAATATCTGAAGGTTAAAATTATCATGTTTATATTAAAAAAAAAAAATTATGACATATAAAGGACTAATAAATAAATGCCAAGAAATATAAACATAAGATTAGACAATGTGATAATCTGCATTCACAGTAGAGGTTCATATATATTACCTCTAAAAATCAAATAGGTATGAAATTATTTAGCAGCCTCAGTGAAGAATTTTGTACTCCTCTTAACACAATCCTTAAATGATTTTCTTCACCTTCGTCATCTGTATAAATTACAAAGAGAATGTTATATAAGTAATTGTACATCATATATAAAGGAAATATATATCCAAAAAGAGTATGTAGGAAATAAGGTGGTAGGTAGACATATCAAATTGTGATTACTTTCAGTCCCCAACGAATCGAGGAACTAAACATCACATGCAACAGATATCGATCTGGCCTCATTGAATGCCGCTGACCGAAAGAGAGGGGTTCAATTATTTCTTTCTTTACATTGTAAGATACTGTTAGGAAAACGCGGACAAACACAAAAATATATATGGTCAAACGATAGAAATAAAATGGGAAAATAATGACACCAAATATTTTACGTGGAAACCCTTCTAAATAAGGGAAAAATACGGGCCAAGAGGAGCAACTGATATTGCTATAGTAAGGAATTTTACACTGTGTAGTCACGAATACAATACTCAAAGTGACTACTATACACTCATAAGGAACAACACTCTTTTGGTTTCCACCTTACTAAAATATCGGTCACACTCCATTTTTCTTCACATACTATTTTTCTTGTATAGTCTATGGAATACCTCACTTTGCTCTCAAAATGATTTTTCTCTCTAATTTGGTGTACTTTAATAATGTGCTAACGAGCTCCTTTATAGAAGAATTTTGCAACTGCAAATTTCACCACCATCCACAACATGTCAAAGTTGTGCCACCGAAAGTTTTTTTGTTGTTGTATTTCTCCACATTTGCTGCCACTACAATTTTCCAACCTTGACAACCATTGATAATTGCATGCAACAATTGTTGAAGTCAATAATGGTATAATGGGGCTGGACCCCACAAATCTCCCCCTCCAGACCTATTCACCGGAGGAAGGCATCTTCATTTTCTTTAGAGAGAGCACATACCCACAAGTTATTTGCATAACTCGAACTTGTCTTTCCGTATCGTCTTGGTCAACATATCTGCTAAATTTTCACTTGTGTGGATTTTTTTGACGTGAAATAATTCACTCTCCATTTTCTCACGAATCCAATGATATTTGACGTCTATGTGTTTTGTTCTTGCATGGTACATGGAGTTCTTGCTCAAGTCTATTGCACTCTGGCTGTCACAATAGACAATATAGTCCATCTGATGCAAACCAAGCTCTTAAAGAAATTATTTTAGCCATATCATCTCCTTGCCGGTATAACGCCCCAAAATGAACTAAGGTGAACTAAAGCCTCATGGTTGTTTCTTGAGTTAATTTTAAGTTAAACGGAGTTAGTTTGGTGTCCTTAGGCAGTGTGCAAGGTTTGGTTAAGTTTGGAGTTCAATCGACCAAAAACGTCCATGACGTTCGGATGGTATGCCTTAGAATGTACTTGTATGTCTTGGCAAATTTGGATAAGTTTTATGTGTTTGTTTTACTTGAAACATGCGTCGGATGTTCCTTAGACCTAGACGACTTAGTTTAGGGGGTTGACGTCTGGGCACGACCTCACCTAGGACCCCAAGGACTCTAGATGAAGGGCCCCAGGACTTGGGCAAGTCTGCCCATTAGTAGCTCACGACGGCCATGGCGACGGTCCGTCGTACTCAGGACGGTCTGTCGTACTCAGGACGGCCCGTCGTACTCAGGATGGTCCGTCGAGCCAGGGCGTCGTGGGTGACAGAGAGTGAAATTGGGACAGGCTCCATTTAGAAGCCAAGTGTTCCTCGACGGAACCCCGTGACGGTCCGTGGTGGACGTGACGGTCCGTCGAGGAGGTCTCATCGACGAAGCCTGCCAGTGCATGATTTAAAGGCTGCCAGCTTAGGGTGTTTTATGTAAATACACCCCAAGCCTTATAAGACTCCCTTACACCCTAAACCTAGAGAAGAGCCCCCTTTTCTCTTCAAGATCCAACTCTCTCTTTCTCTCAAGAAAACTCTCTCAACTCTCTTGGAAGCTAGAAGTCAAGGAAGGATAGGAGGACGGATTGGGAATTGTTTCTTCATCAAATTCGTGGGTTTCTTTCTCCTAAAGGTATGGTATCCATTCTTGAATACCTTTCCATTCAAGAAGCCAACTTCCAAAATGGTTTCCAAAAGGGGTTTTAAACTCAACTTCTTCTAAACTTTGATTTCTATTATGGGTCTTCTTGTAACTAAGTTTTAATGGTTTAAATGTATTTATCTTGGTTTGAATAGATGGTTTTGATGTTAAAACTCCATGAAACTCTTGTATATGCATACTTCAACTTTTGGCATGAAAATGGGTTATGTGAGCATGATTTGAGTAAGGTATGAACTTGGGTCTTCTTGTGTATGTCATGTTGGTGTAGCTACTGCCCTAAGGGCCTTCATATGGTGAAATATTGATAAATTGCTTATGGGTAATGATGGTTTGAATTGTTGATGAGTTGCTCTTATTGTATAGTTCTTATTATGAATTGCTATTTGAGTGGTATGGTCCACCTTATGGGTGGCGGTGCTAATTGATGAACTTGATGTTACTTAGTATGGTTTGAGTATGTGACCTTGAAGGTCTAATATGTGAAATGAAGATATATTGGAAATGGGTCTTATGTTGTGTTTGATGTAGCTTGAATCGCATGTTTGACCTAGTTTATGTCTAAATGAAGTATATGATCATGAGAAGTATGTAGAGTGTGTAGCTTGATGAATCAAGGTTAAAGTATGAGTAGAACTTGATGAAAATGAAATGATGCTTATATGCAAGGTGTGCACATGTACACACACACTCTTCTAAGATTTGTATTATGTCAAGTTGAGCAAAAAGGGGAAATCTTGAGGTGGACACACTTCGTGAGTTGAGATGTAGTGTCTAGTAACAACCTCTCCATTTCCTAGTGAGCTTCCTATGATAGACTTTTATGATGAGAAATCCGTGTGGAGTTATGCCTAGCACCGAGAGGATATGAAGGGGAGGTGGATTGCACTTCGTTAGTTGAGATGTTGTAATCCAAAGTACCTCTTGAGATGAGTACTCCTCGTTAGTAGAGAGTGAGTTACTTAGTAACAATCTCCTTATCCCTTAACTATGTGCCCGCATAGGTGTAGCTATTGGAAAAGCCATGTAAACGCTAAGAAGCATGACCTTACTCTAGGCAGGTAAGGATCCCTCATCCGATAGGGGTTAATATCGGGATTCCATGTCTAGCTCTCATGGTCTTTGTCGGTTAAGCTAACTCCCACAAAAGAATTGTTTTGAAACTAGTTATCTTGTGTATTGTTGAAATTGTGTATGTATGTCGTGAAGTGCTCAATCCACATTAGTTACCAAGTAGGAGCATTGAGTGGGAGTAGTAGTATGGGATGCTATTCTCACATTGCACTTGGTGTGACCTATACCTACTATGGGAGAAGAGTACCTTCATGAATTCCGTGTGAATGAGTACTATGGTGTAGTGTTATGGAGGATTATTGTGGAGTACTTGAGTAAATGGAATCCATTAGGAGTACTAAGTGGGAGTGGTAGTATGGGATGCTACTCTCACATTGCACTTGGTATGACCTATATTTCCATGAGTGTTTTGCATATGTTAGCCAAGGGCGTGGATTTGATTTCTAACGAAGTAAGCCTAAGATTAGGTAGTTTTAAGGGTCGCTTTGGTGTGCTTTGAAGGGAGGTGTAATGAGAGTCCCTTCTTGGCTCACCTTAGGGAGTCTTAGAATAACCTTGGGTTAGGGCAACTTCAAAGAAAAAGGGTTCATATGACTTGGACCGTGCCTTTCACTGTAAGGTCTTCATGGTAAGAATTCAAAATGTTCACTATGATGCTTTATTCAATTTTATTGCAAGTTTAGCAAAGTTAATTGGAATGTTCCTTTTGTTTACTTTAAGTTTGGTAAGATAGCCATAAAGTGTTAAATCGTTGATTCTTATGTGGGTTTGCTTCTAGATTCATGAAGGTTATATTTGAATTGCATAAAAAGCTATCTTTACTAAAATGTCCCTTTTTGCATGTTTTTGCATATGCCATACTTAGTACATTGTTGTACTAACCCCATACTTTTTATACCTTATGAGTATAGGTTGGAAGCCTTTGGAGGATCGAAGTTGAAGCTTGGGAATTCTATCTCTCAAGACTTGGGTATGTCCTCATATATTCGAGGACATAGTTTTTATATTTCTTAGTTTCCTTATTAAGACTTAAAAATGTATTTACTCTATTGTAAAGGGCCGTGTCCCTAAGATTCTAAGTTGTGTCTTTAAGTTGGCTTGTGACGATAAGATTTCCTAGTATTTATGAAAAGACTCCTTTATTTATTATTATCGTGAAAAGTTTTAATTCCGCACTACTTTTCATGTTTTATGTTATGAATGCGAGTTAGAGGGCTTGTACGAGACCCCAAAGGGGTCAAGTACGCCGGTCACGATTCAAAGGTTTTCCCTAACTTCTAGGGGGTGCTTTCGGGTCGTGACAACCGGCTTCAATAGCCGCAATATACTCAACTTCAGTTGTAGATAGTGCAACACACTGCTACAACTTCGACTGCCATGATATAGCTCCCCCTAAAAAAGTAAACAAATATCCAGTAGTGAATTTTCTGTTATCAAGGTCACCTGCCATATCAACATCTGTATAGTCCTTCAAGATTGGATTTGATGCTCCAAAACACAAACATTCATTTGAGCTTCCTCTAAGATACATGAGTATCCACTTCACAGCTTCCCAATGCTCTTTTCCCGAATTTTTGAGAAATCTTCTCACAACACCAACTGTGTGAGCAATATCAGGTCTAGTGCACACCATTGAATATATTAGACTTCTAACGATGGAGGAGTATGGAACTTTGACCATGCTCTCATTTTCCTCCATAATTGTAGGACACATCTTCTTGCTCAACTTCATATGACCAGCAAGAGGTGTACTAACAGGCTTAACATTCTTCATATTAAAGCGCGCTAGTACACGTTCAATGTACTTTTTCTGGGACAAATAAACCTCCCTTTCATCTCTTAGACGAGTAATTCTCATGCCCAAAATTTGATTGGCATAACCGAAATCTTTCATAGCAAAAGACTTATGCAACTCTTTCTTCAACTCGTCAATCTTGGAAATATCCTTGCCCACAATCAACATATCATCCACATACAACAAGAGGATGATAAAATCATGGTCAGATTATTTTTGTACAAATACGCAATGATCTGAAGAAGTCATGTTACAGCCTTTCTCCTTCATAACAGATTCAAACTTCTTGTACCACTGTCTAGAAGCTTGCTTTAGGCCATATAGACTCTTTCTGAGTTTGCAAACAAAATTGTCTTTACCATCTACTTTGAAGCCCTCAGGTTGTTTTATATAAATCTCTTCTTCTAGGTCACTGTGAATGAAAGTTGTTTTCACATCCATCTACTTAATCTCTAAATTAAGACTAGTAGCCAAAATCGAGGACGTTCTCACAACAGGAGAAAATATTTCATCAAAGTCAATACCCTTTCTTTGACCAAATCCCTTAACAACCAATTTAGCTTTGTACCTCGGCTTCAAGTTCTGTTCTTCAACTTTAACTTTGAACACCCACTTGTTCTTCAAAGCTCTCATGCGCTTGGGCAATTTTACCAACTTATAAGTGTGGCTCTCATGCAGAGACTTCATCTCATCTTGCATGGCTTGAATCCATTTATCCTTGTGCTCATCTTCCATGGCCTCCTCATAACATTCAGGTTCTCCCCCGTCAGTGAGTAACACATACTAATTGGGTGAACAACGGGACGAAGGAAACCGCTGTCTTGTGGACCTCCAAAGCGGAATATTTGATTCGTCCACAACTTTATGAGCAGGAGGATCATCAATAACAATATCATTGTTATTATCAACATCAACATGTTAATTTGATACATGATTTTGGGCGTCACCATGATTATCAAGCCCAACAACATCATGCAAACTTGTGTGAGGAAATTCATCGTGATAAACTATACCATCAAAACTTGAAGATTCTACCTTCTCCGCTTTGTCAATATCTTCAATTGTTTGATTCTCCATAAAGTAATATCACGGCTTCTCAAAAGTTTCTTTTCAATTAGATCATATAGCCTGTAACAAAATTTGTCAAGGCCATATCCAATGAAGAGGCATTGCCTTGTCTTGACATCTAACTTTGACCTCTCATCTTTCGGCACATGTACAAAAGCTTTGCAACCAAATACTCTCAAATGGTCATATGAAACATTTTTTCCATACCAAACACTGTTTGGTACATCACTTTGTAAAGCAACAACAGGATATAGATTAATAACATGTCCAGCGGTCAATAAAGCCTCACCCCAAAAACGAGTTCGGAAACTTTGCTTTAGAAAACAAACTCTAACTCTTTCCATCAATGTCCTGTTCATCCTCTCAGCCAAACCATTAAGTTGAGGAGTCTTGGAGGAGTCTTCTGGTGTCTAATACCTTGATGCTTGAAGTATTCATCAAATGGTCCACAATATTCACCACCATTATAAGTACGAATACATTTCAGTTTCTTTACAGTTTTTTTTTTCAACTGAAGCCTGAAAATGCTTGAAGACACCTAACACTTGGTCTTTAGTTTTCAAGACATGGACCCAAAGTTTTCTTGAGCAATCATCAATGAAAGTGACAAATTAAAGTAGAGTTCACCATCCAATGTCTTTGTCTTCATTGGACCACATAAATCAGAGTGCACCAACTTAAGCAACTTTGTCTTTCTCGAAGGGGGTAGGACTTAAAGGAAACTCTATATTGTTTTCCAGCCAAGCAGTGCTCACACTTTTCGAATTTAGCACATTTGAAATTTGACAAAAAATTCTTCTTGGCTAGAACATTTTTCTCACTGATGTGGCTAAGTCTCTTGTGCCATAACGTTGAAGAGTTATCGCTCTCAACCGCATTCACCAAAAAGCAGATGGCGTAGTTCAGTATAAATCACGACGTTTGTTACCACGAGCCATAACCAAGGAACCCTTAATGAGCTTCCATTTTCCATCACCATTGATACTAACATATCCTTCATCATCCAAAACACCAACAAAAAATAGGTGCAGACGAACATCAGGAGCATGTTTCACATTGCTCGGAACTAGTGTAGTTCCAACACTAGTTTCCAAACAAATTGTACCAATACCAACCACCCTAGAAACAATCTCATTATCCATACTCAAGGTTCCAAAATCACCAGGAGTATAGGAAGAGAAAAAATCATTCCTTGATGTCACATAAGATGCGGCGCCAGTGTCCACAACCCAGCTTGACTCATCACAAGCGATATTTATCATATCTGCATCAAGGACTGTAACAAGATCTTCGGTGGTGACGGTGGCTAGGCAATTTTCATTGCCATCTTCTTTAGTTTTCTCTTTATTTTTGTTCTCCCTCTTCAACTTCCTGCAGAACTTCTTTGTGTAACCTTTCATACCGCAATGATAACACTCAATATCATTAAGTTTGTCTCTTGATTTGCTCCTGTTTTGTTCTCTATACTGAGAACCACGAGTTTTGTTTCTCCCCCTAGGGCCAGTTATCAGGACATCCAACGAAGAAGAACCTTGAGTTTTTCTTCTCATATCTTCGTTCAAGACACTACTTTTGGCGGTATCTATAGAGATCACACCATCCGGAGAAGAATTTGACAATGAAGTTCTAAATGTTTCCTAAGAGTCTGGTAGGGAACCAAGTATAAGCAAGCCTTGAATTTCTTTATAAAATTTGATGCCCATAGCAGATAATTGGTTCAGGATCCCTTGAAAATTATTCAGATGGTCTGTCATCGGAGAACCATCATGATACTTTAAACTCAACATTTGCTTTATTAAGAACATTTTGTTGTTGCCAGTCTTTCGAGCATACAAACTTTTAAGATGCTCCCATAGGGTTCGAGCATTTGTCTCCCCAGAAATATGGTTCAACACATTATCGTCAACCCATTGCCTAATGAATCCACAAACATGTCTGTGCAACAGATTTCACTCTTCATCTGTTTTATTATCAGGCTTTACAGTGATAAATACTGGTTTGTAAAAATTCTTAACATAAAGCAGATCTTCCATTTTTCCCTTCCAAATGGCATAATTAACACCATTCAAAGTAACCATTCTACTTGTGTTGGCTTTCATTGTTTTCCCCAAAAAATATAGTTACCGTAAATCAAAGTAAATCTTTTGTGATGTGGAAGTTCAGATTGTGCTGCAACCACAGAGCATACTCAGATAAAATATTGGCTCTAGTAACAGTTTGTTGGGAAAACACGGACAAATACAAAAATATATATGGTCAAACGATAGAAATAAAATGGGAAAATAATGACACAAAATATTTTACGTGAAAACCCTTTTAAATAAGGAAAAAATAACAGGCCAAGAGGAGTAGAAAGGAATTTTACATTGTGTAGTCACGAATACAATACTCAAAGTTACTACTATACACTCAAAAGAAACAACACTCTTTTAGTTTCCACCTTACTAAAAATATCGCTCACACTCTATTTTTCTTCACATACTATTTTTCTTGCATAGTCTATGGAATACCTCACTTTGCTCTCAAAATGATTTTTCTCTCTAATTTGGTGTACTTTAAAAATGAGCTAATGAGCTCCTTTTATAGAAGAAATTTGCAACTGCAAATTTCACCACCATCCACAACATGTCAAAGTTGTGCCACCAAAAGTTTTTCAATTGCTGTGCTTCTCAACATTTGCTGCCACTATAATTTGCCAACCTTTCCAACCATTGACAATTGCATGCAACAATTGTTGAAGTCAATAATGGCATAATGGGGCTGGACCCCACAGATACTACATGTGTTTCACAATAATGTGCTACGTACATTGCCCCAATTTTTACTTGAACTGTGCTTTGCGAGAAGTTACTAATTTATTTATGGGACACACCTAATATTGGAATCACATCTTATATAATTATGAAATCAATTCATACCATGAAGATAAAATGTTATCTTTTGTGAAAATTACTTCATGAAAACAAAGAAGCTACAATCTACTAATTTCCAAAATTAACAAAAGTTAACTTTTAGGTCTACGTACTAGAAATCACGAACAAAAACCTTAAAACTTCACAGTTATGTTCTTTGTTTTTGGAGGGTAGGTTGTGCATGAGCTGAATATGTGATATGTGTATTAGTAGTAGTACGTGTTTTTTTTTTTTTGATTGTTGGTTTCTCTCCTGTTCTTTTGATTTTTGTGGGTATATTTATCATTTTTTTTTTTTTGTAGTTGGAAGGAAGTAAAAAATGTTAAGATCTTGTTTTTATATTTTTGTACGTGTGGGTCTTTGGTATTGCTATATCTTTTATTTTTTGGTGTTGTGAGAATGGTGTAGTATATATATCTTTTATTTTTTTGGTGTTGTGAGAATGGTGTAGTATATGTAGACAGTGCGGAGCCACCTCATAATTAGGGGTTTATCCAAATCTCATTCGGCGAAAAATTATATAATTTGTACATGATCAAAATAATTTTTTAGATATATATAGTAGATGTTGAATCCCTTTCGGCTATTTCATGTGTCTAATTTTTTTAGATTTTGAACCCCTTTATTGAAAATCCTGGCTCCGTCTCCGGACTCTGTGTATAGGGGTATGTGATGTGAGGGTAGGAGGAGTGTTGTGGAATAATGGGGTAAGAAAAAAGGGCAACTTTCACATATAGCAAATAAAAAATTCACATTTGTATGCTATAACAAAGTTTGCATAATTGCGCTCCATAGCAAACATATAACTGTATAATTCGCTATACATATACAATTGTATGATTCGCTGGCCTAAATTGTATAATTCGTTGGCCTCGCTATACATATACAATTGTATGATTCGTTGGCCTAAATTGTATAATTTGCTGACCTATTTCGCTGCAATTGTATAATTTGCTGACCTATTTCGCTGCAATTGTATAATTCGCTGGCCTATTTCACTGCAATTGTATAATTTGCTGGCCTATTTCGCTGCAATATCTGTATAAAATTTGCTTTGTATACAATTGAATCGAAGTAAAATGTTTGTATATTGTATAATTATAAGTGTATAGGAAGAAGATATATGTTTTTCTCTCGCTTTATACAAAAACAAAAACACAATTTATACACTTCTGTTGTATAAAGCGAGAGAAAATTGTATTTCACTGCAATTGTATAATTCACTAGCCTTTTTCGCTGCAATATTTGTATAAAATTTGCATTTGTATACAATTGAATCGAAGTAAAATATTTGTAAATTGTATAATTAAGTGTATAGCACGAAGATATATGTTTTTGCATGTGTATATATAATTTTCTCTCGCTTTATACAAAACAGAAACACAATTTATACACTTCTGTTGTATAAAGCGAGAGAGACGAGCAGAGGGAGAGTGGCGAGCGAGAATGGGAGAGTGGCGAGCGAGAGTTTAGGGAGAGAGACGACTGACAAACGTTTTCTATGGGGCACAATTAAATAAAAAAGTAGTTACTCCATTTATTTTAGATTATTAGTTTGCTATTATATACAATTATCCCAAGAAAAAATGGTAAGTGGGGTGTGAGTGGAAGGTGGATGTCTCGGGTAGTTTAGGTATTTTCTTGTTATTAAGTATAATTAAAATTATAATAATAAAATATGAGCTAACTATTTAGAATTAATAAGAAAATAAAAAAAGTTAAATAGGTAGAACTAAAAATGTAACTAGGAGAACATTAAAATTAAGGGATGATAGGGAAGAGAGGGTAATTATCATTTGACACAATTTGAGTTCACGGGGCTCGCTGATTAATAATTTGTGACATCCCAAAATTTTTTAAGGTAAGACTCAAATCATTTTTTATTTGTGAATAAGTTTGTACAGATTATTATTTAATTATTCTTAAGTGTTAAGTAAGTTCTTTAGTGCAAATATGAATCAAGGTCACTAGAATCCCCTAACACAAGGTTGAGTTGTTGACTTCAGTGTGAGATTTTAATTTGGTCAACTTCAACAGTCATATATCTTAGCACATAAATATTTTGGTGGCCCATTACGGTCAAATTCAAAGTGTTTGAGTCATCTTTCCAACACCACCAAGTTTGCTCAATTTCAAGCTCAGAGTAAAAAGTTATGCCCGTTTTGGTGAAACCTCTATTTCAAGGCACCCCAATCATTTTTAGAACGGTGGTTTGATCTTTTCCTTTTTCCTTCTAAGCCTAGACACGTTTTCATCCACCCAATTAAGGGTATAATCAGATGTAAAATCATATTTTCACGTTCTTTAACACTTAGAGAAATTAGGGCAAGTTTATAAAGGGAGAAGAAACTAGGTTTCAAGCATTCTTCAAGATTCCTTTAATTCTTGCCAAGAACATTACTTTTATCAGGTATGTAAAGCTTCTCATAGTGTTGGACTTGTTCATCCTTATGCCATACATCTTGTCACTACCCAAAGTATATTTTAGGTATAAGATGACGTATAGGATCCGAGAGGCCCTACACAAGCCAATTAGCATACATGACAAGATAATAGAAAATCAAGAGATTTTAAATGATAATTTCAAATTATAAGAGTTTATAAAATGTAGTGAAAGTCTAACAGAGTCTCAAAGACATCTAGTACATCAAGAGTGATCATGACGTAATTCGTACATCACATAGTTTCTAAAAGGTAAAGACAATAGGAAATAAAAGCTATGTCCTCGAATCATGAGGACTCATCAATCTTCAATTTACTAAGTGATCTTTAGCCACGGAGATGCAAAATTGAAGCGTCGTACCTTACCTTTTTATAAGAATGTAGGCAGGAGTATGTGTTAGTATAAAAACGTACCAAGTATAATAGCAGTGCATAAAAATATGAAATCATGCAAAAAGAGACCTTTTCTTGACAAGCAACGACCAAGCTAAATCATGAGGTAAAACGGTTAAGAAAACATAAATCATAAAACATGGTCAATGCAAGTTAACACCTTTAAAGCATTTGCGAGATACTTCTAGAAGTAACCTTAATTCATTATTGTGAGAGATTTACCACTATAGAGTCATGAAACCCTATAGCGGCTTGCCCAAAATGATAAATCCTTTTTCATGCCCCCATTTCGTTACACTCTTTTGAATCTAGACATTCTAAGCTAACCTCTTCACACCAAGTTCTATACCAAAGTTTTTTCCACCCGAATTTAATTTCGAAATACTTTATCAATTTCTTAGTGTCTTAGCTACTAGAACACACGACCCAAACTCAAATATATCACTTCATCCATTTTCGGATCTCTATAAACCTCGCCTCACTCATATTCCCTCTAAGATTGGCATAGCCTGGAATATTTAAGTCACTATCCACAGATTTTTTTTGACTTGTTTCTTTCACCGTTGGCCTACCCATAATTCCAGGAAGGGTCGTAACACCTACACAAAAGAATATCCTTTGCTTTCATCCCTTAAAGCAATTTTCCCGCAAGTGGTACAACCATTCAGCTTGTTGCCGAAATAATCGTAGAAGTAGTAACACTTTCAATTGTCATTTCTTTTCACTGTCAAAATTGACAAACTATTTTAGTAAAGACTAACCAAAATAACTAACTTATGACAATAATAACAATAAAGTTTTTATGTTCTTCACATTGTTGTACAAGCACAAATTTTAATATTCCAATGAAGTTTTTATATTCTTCAAGTTGAAATATTCATTCAAACTTAGTATTGGTAAATTGGTGAAGCTTTTATATATTTTGAACTAAATGCATAGTCTAATTTATTCGGCAAAGTTTTATAGTCTTCAAATCGAAGGAGTAGAAAATTGGAAGATTTAATCTCCAAAAATTAGACACAGTTGACTTTCATATGAATAGAAAATCACATTGAATTTTAGTCTCCAAAACATAATGCAGATTAATAAAAAGAAAATAATTTCCTTAAGATCATTGTCAATCTACATTATAAAATACTTAGAACATCAAATTAGAAGAATTTCGTAAGAAACATCAAAGTTTAGAGAATATTCTCAAAACTAGAAAATTTTAAATTAGAGAATCTGAAAAATATCGGAAACAATATAAAATATATTTTAAGGAAGAAACTCCAAAACACTAAATGCGTAAAGTGTTCCTAAATAAATTATTTTCCTTCAGTACTCGAGGCTAATTGAATATATCCTTATAGGATAGAACGATTGTACTCAACAATGTATCAATATATAAAATCATTGTATTAGCAAAGCACTCAACTATAATAAAACATTACATAATTTATTTGACATAACAAGTTGTTTTGAAATCCATAAAATTCATTGTTGAAAAATGAGAGGTAACCCTTCTGTTTATAGACTACAAAGGGTATTATGCACACATGTTTATGGTGCTTTAGTGAAAAAGTCACAACCCATAAAATAAATTACACATCTTTAGAAAAGTCACAACTCGTCATTTTGGCATAATATATAAATATGATCCTTAACTAGGCTTCACCGAACAACTATATCCTCCAACTTTGAATGTGCACAAGTAAACACAAGCGTCCTACATGACAAAATACAATAGGACACCATGTAGGACACAAAATTTCCATGTAGGACTACTAAAAAACTGCCAATAAACAATGGCCAAAAGCGATGGACTATGTCACTTTTTTTGTCAAATCGACGGAAAAGCGATGCAGTCAAATTCGTCGCTTTTTAGCTCGACGCTTTTCAAAATGCGATGGACTACGTCGCTAAAAAACGACGGACTGCGACTCTTCTTGACTATTTTATTTTTAGAATAGCTTTTAACAAAAACGACGGACTCCATCACTTTATTTTAATTTCCATTTTTTTAATTTTCAAAAGGTGATGCAGTCCATCGCTTTTCTGGAAATTTTATTTTTGAAAATCTCAGAAAAGCGACGAACAAAAGGACCTTGTTAACCACATTGTTCATCGCTTTTTCTGTAAATTTTTTGACAGCAGAAACTCAGCCCAATCAAACGCACACAATTATAACAATCTACACAAAACATAAAGCAACAAACTTAAAATAACATTAAAAATTATCTAAATCACAATTTAAAGACCTATAAAGTCTTTCTAAATTCATGAAAATTTCAAAAAGTTCATAAATGCCCATAGATCTAAACTAGGGAGTGGGATCTACATAGTCATCCTCATCACTGGCGTCGTTGATGTCCTCGGGAGCCAAAGTAGTAGGTTGACGAGCGAGTTTCATCACTTGTTCGTTGATTTGCTGAACGGTCTCATTCATGCTTTGTTGTTCAGCTACTCTTCTTCTCTCTAACACTGCCAGTGTCAATGTAAGTTGTGTTATTTGAGCCGACATAGTAGCAATCTGAACACCCTCGAGTGCGTCGACTTGACGTGATGATCCAATACCTTCTAAGCCTGACTGGAATCATCTTACATCATTTCGATAGCCTAGACCATACACTATACCCTTATGTGTCCACCCCCCACCCCCCGCCACTTTTTCTAGATGGTTCAGGTTTAATTTCAACCGAACTATCTAAATTCTCACTGACGTACTCATGAAACTCATTCTCCATATTAAATATAAAATTGATATCAGTATATAGATATGTATGTATATATTCATATCATAATTATATTCACTATTAATATATATTATTCATACTTCCTCCGTCCCATTGTATGTGACACCATTTCCTTTTTGGTCAGTCCCAAAAAAAATAGTTACATTTCCTTATATGGTAAGTATTTGATGGTATAATTCCTCTTTTACCCTTATTGGTCCCACTTAATTTTAAAAGTAGTAGTCTAATAATACATTTATGAGGAGAGATAAAAGTGAGTTTACATTTTTGATAACAATTTGGTAAACATTTCAAGGTCTTCATTATTTCTTAAACTGCATGCCCGGTCAAATATTGCCACATAAAATGGGACGGAGGGAGTATTAAATAACTTACAAAAGTTCGTTTGACCTTTCCTCGATCCAATCATCCCGATACGGCTCATTTTCTTTCTTCATGACATGAGTCTTCTTGAAAACCTCAGTCCCATGGGAGTGCGTCCCAATTGTTTTTTCTATAAATAAAAACTAAAATTTATAACGATATATTTGAGTCTACTAATTATTTATTTAAAAGTTTGAATTGGAACTAACCATATCTCTTGCTATTGTTCCAACGGTCTTTGCACCTCCGCTGCGCAACGAGCCACCGTTAAAACTACCTCTAGCATTTTTGGCAAGTACTGACATTACCTTAAACTTGTTTGTGTTCCAATAAAGACTCAATTCATCAAAAAAATGAGGCAACATTCAATTCGGACGTTCATTACTATCTCAAACTTTCTTTAACCAGCTAAATAGTCTAGCGGATGCCCTCCTCTCAAATGTGGTCGTAATGACCAAATTGTACCTCGAATCCCGTCTGAAAAAATTGAATAACATTAATTAGATCGATATTTAAAAAACGTAAAGTAACTTAGCTAAAAATATATACCTTAAATTCATTAAACATCGCCTAGAGGATACTGTTTGGAATCTCGATCTAAGAGTGATAAGCATGTGTATAAAGTCTTCTAACATAGTCTTTTAACGCCCGAACAGCATCCTTTGCAGGATGGCACCTACAAAACACAAAATAAATATGTTAGTTCATGAATAATATATTAAAGAATAAGAAATAAGTATAATGAACCAACAAATGGATAACAAGACAAACTTATGATGATCCATCCGACTCAATCATGACTCTACCAAGTTTGTCCTTCTAGCTAGGAGCTATGGAAGACATCTCAACATTTGGTGTAGAAATAGGTCTAGATGTAGAGGAAGGTGATACAACAGGATACACAAAACACTGTGTCAATGGAGGCGTATCGACCAAAGCATCTGACTTATCGCTACTAAAATCTCCAATCCTCATTGCAGATAATTGAGGAGATATACCTGTGAGAGATGAAGTATCTGCAGATACGGATTGTGCTCGAGAATAACCTGTAAGGTTGGTACTCATAGCGTCATGGAGGAAATAACTATTAAGTAGAGGAAGCACCGACTGGTCGACAGTAATTAGGATAATATTTTCGTGCATACGCCGTATCAAACGGAACAACAAATATATGAGTATCATGGTTGATGCGCTCTAGCGGAGAAAAACTAGATCCTGCAAAATCCTCGGATCTATGGGTCTCTGTAACAACCCTAAAAATGAATAAGATAAATACTTAAGGTGTCAAGAATGCTTGCGATTAGACCGAGGCTCACACGGTTTGATACGCGTAGAACAAGACCTCAGAACCCTTACTACGACCAAGCCAACTAACTTGGGGAGTTAGTTGAGCTTGGGAAGGTTGGAACTAACCAAGTAAGGCTCTCGAAAACGAAGATTTAATCGAAGGAGTCTTTACCGGAATTAAAAAGAAGAAATCTTGAGTTTTGAGGGTCTAGGGGTAAAATGGTCTTTTCCAGGACAAGGGTAATATTGTAATTACCCTAAGGAATTAATTAATTAATTAATTAATTTAATTAAAGAATCAATCCGGGTTGGGTCGACCCAAAATGATCCATCTCGCAAAGGGGCACTCTACTCGGGTTCGAACCCCACTAGAAGCAACGAATTGATAATTTAATCATCAATTAAAATCTGATTTTGTAAGGGCAAAATGGTCCTTTCACGTATTAGTTGAAATAAATTAGATTTTATTAATTTAATTAAACCCTATTTAGACTAAGTCTTGAATTAGACTCCTAAACCTAAGCTAACACTCTCCTAACACGTCTATCACACCCTCACACGATCAAACAAACTCTCTCCAAAATATCTCTACCAAAAATAACGTGAAGAACAGAAAGTTTAACCAAGGTTCTTCACACTTGAAGAACTCACACGAATTTTAAAGAAAAACAACGTTAATCACACGTTAGGCTTTGGGAGGTTTGTCCGTCGAAGTGGTGTTGACATTTAGAGGGTTGGACGTGATTCTGGAGAAGGTCTGGGCAGCAAATTCACGTTTGAACAAGAAAATTAAGGTATGGGTTTCTTTTCTCTTGGTCCCTTTCCCAAGAGACCCCTTATGATTCAAGATATTCACTCCGAAACTAGGGTTGTTTCCCCGTTGCATGTCCTTGTCACTAGCTCCCAATGATTTCGTAGGTTGGGTTTGTTTGCTGGTAGATTTAGGTATGTGTGATGCTTTTATGTTGAATGTGAATATGTTTATGTGCGTGAAATCACGTAAATGACAAGCAATGTGTGATCGAAAAAAAATGATGTGTGTGTGCACGTTTGGCAGTGAGTTTAGCCACTGTTTTGGAGACGTGTAAAGGCATGTTATTTCTTGTATTTTATGTGCTAAAGTTGTGCATAATGTGATGTTCATATGGTGTGTGAAGTTACAAATTTTGAGTGAAAAAGCTTGACTAATGTAACTCCTAAACTACACCTAATTACACACTAAGTGCTTGGTGAAATCCCCAAAGAAACTAACATGAAAAGGTTGATGAAAGGAAGCTAAAAATTATGAATAAATTTCCAGATTAGTGTACTTTAAATTTCTTTAAAAAAAGGGGTTGAAATCTGGAAATTTAATACATTTAAAAGAGGTGAGGCCACCAGGATTTGAACCTGTGACCTCACTCTTTAGCTACTGGTTTTCGCGAGAAAGGAAAAGAAAAAAGGGGGCTGGGGGAATCGAAATGGGGTCTGCTGGGTTAGTAGGAAGAGAACAAGAATTAAAATAAGAAAATGGGAGGCATGGGAATCGAACCCACGACCTCCAGGTAGCGAGTGAAGGAAGAGAAAAATAAAGAAAAGAAAATGTGAGGCGTGGGAATCGAACCCACGACCTCAAGGATGGAAATATATAGGAGCAAAATAATTAATAAAACAAGTGAGGCTATTGGGGATCGATCCCACAACCTCACTGCCAAAAACACTTAGCCTAGCTAAATTAAATATAAAAAATACGAGGCTATGGGGGTTCGAACCCACCACCTCACAGCCTCTAGCGAATTTAAATTAAAATAAGGAGGATGTGGGGGTTCGAACCCACAACCTCCCTAGTCCAGCGAAATAAATAACAAAAAAATAAAAGAAGTTGTGGGGGTTTGATCCCACAACCTCTTAGTTTAGGCGAAATTGGGCATTGGAATATCAATTAAAAATAAAAAGGGGTTGTGGGGGTTCGAACCCACAACCCTTCGGCCAACTTAAGAGGAAAACTAAGTAGAAAATTAATGATACGATGTTAATGTTGGGATTTAATCTAGAGTTCTAATGTTATGAATATTAAAAATAAAATAAATGAAAAATGTGAATGATATCCAAGTGATTCAAACTTGGGTTTCCTCGCCCAAACTTTCGTATTGATACATAAGTCATACGTGAACAAAATATCCAAGAATAATGCCACCTACTTGGATCGAAATCAAGATCTTGGCATATATACAAGATACATAAGTCTTGTACTACATAATCTTAGGAATGTATGAATCACTTAACAAATTATGAATGAAGCCTCATGGCTTGTGTGTATAGACTCATAAGTCTAGTATACGTTTAAAAGTAAGTGAACCTAAGATGTATGTACTGAATGATGAAATGAACTATGAAATGATGAAACCCTAGAAGGGCTAAGTAAGAGTATGAAACACACCAATGGCTAAGCATATTGGCATATGATGAAATGAACATTCACGTAAAATGAGGTGAGTAATTATGAAGAGTAAATGTGCTAATGACAATGAATGTGGTGACAACATGATATGTGGCTAATGCAAATGATGAGAGCAATCTCAAATGAGCCTAAGTAAATGTTACCAAAATGTACTCACCTATGAGAGTGTAAGATAATGAAGAGACCAGTCTCTATGAACACTCTAATGAAAGTATTGTGATTAACACACTTAATACTAATGATGAGATGAGAAATCATTTAATGAGCTATGATTTCCTCATACTAGAAGCCAGCTTCCATGACGTATGAGATGAATGTAATGGAACTTTATACTGAGCACCGATAGGCTAGCTATGAGCGGTGATGCCTTCTTTCGGGAAGAGCAGAGGTTCACGTAACTCTCATGAGATGAGACTGTCCGGCTTGCCGGGTATGGGTATCCTTGTATCTCCTAGTCTTTGAACCTATACTGCAAATATAGGGATCTGGCGGGATTAAATTCCCATGTACGCTAGCATGTTTTTGGGTCACCTTGGCCGGTGATTCCACCTCTTTTCGGTGTGGGGTAGACACTGGATTTCATGATGCTCACATGATCTATGTCGGTTAAAGTTAAAGTTCCCAATGAATGAATGAGGCCAGCCTCAAATGATGCACATAATGAAATGAACGATACCAAAGGTGTTAGGATAGGATAATCGAGAGGTGAGCTAGACTCAAGTAATGACACTAGGTTATTCTTGATCATTGCACAGCAAACCTGATGAAAGTCTTAAACTACATCCTAGGTATAGCTGGTGTTCACACTAGCCTGTGAAAGAAATGAAATGAAGTACGTATGAATGAATGAAGCAGACTCTGTGTTTGCTAATGAAGACTCCCTAGTTGAGTTTCCATATGTTGAGCCCTCATTTTGGAAAGTCTTAATGTCAAGTCCATGATTCCAAGGTCTCATGGCATATGAATGAATGATATGAAAGAAGCTATGTGCTATGATATGTGCTATATGTATGATGTTATGTGTTGTGTGCAATTTGATTACTATAATGATGCATGTTACTCTCATGGCATGACTTTCCCAATCCAAATTTGGAAAGCTTACTGACTTTCCTAATCCAAATTTGGAAAGTTCAATAACTTTCCTAATCTCAATTTGGCAAGTCCATTGACTTGACTTCCCATAATCATGTTGTTAGGAAAGAGCTATCTTTTCTCATGCATATCCTTGGTGTGTGCTTGCATATACCCATACTTAGTACAAGTGTGTACTAACCCTATACAAACTCTACTATTTTAGGTGCAGGCACAGGTGGACGATAGAGCCACAGGATCATTGTTGCAGTTATCCGGACGTCCAACATTCATCCGGAGTTGGTAGGTCCTCATGCTTTCGAGGATGCTACTGTTTTATATTCTAGCTTAGTTTTAGAGTTGAGCTAGTGGAGCATGTTCCACTAGCGTTTCTTTCATGTTTTTATTCAGACTATGTATTGGTGCCATTTTTGCAATTATACACTTTATAAGAATTGAACTATTTCTTTCAGTTGCTTATTTCTTAATGTTAGATGGTTGGTGGTGAACAATTATGTAATGATGAGAATGTTTAATAAGTTTGTTAAGAAACAAAAAAAAGTTTCAAATTTTCCGCTAAAATTAACCTATGTAAAGTAAGAATGACGTAAGTAGGCTTGTCTGCGACCTCTAAGAGGTCAACACGCCGGTCTCGTCTGAAGTCTAGATTCCAGTCGTGACAAAGTTGGTATCAGAGCACTAGGTTAAATTCCGATAATAATGAGTTACATCAACCACATTGAGTAGTTTCTAAGTCATGGTAGTGAAGTGCACCACTATCCTGGATTAGAGACTGCATGATGCGTAGGAAAACTTCCCTTTTTCTGATCTTATCGTGCTTTTCCTAATGTCTAATTTCTTGGTGTTATGAGCGTGTCTAACATCAATTCTTATTGTTTTCAGAGAATGAATACTAGGAGGAACGTTGGTCAGAGGAGAGGAGGAGCTGCTACTGGGAACAATCAGGTTCCACCCCAGGCTCCAGCTGATGGAGTGGCTATGCCAGTTAACCCAGCTGGGTTGACTGATGCTGAGGTGAGGGCATCTCTGGCCCAGATGGCACAGGCCATTACTATGCAGGCCCAGGCTATGACTGCCCAGGCCAACCAGCAGGATGTTCAGAGGGAGAACCCACCGGTTCGTAGCATGGCTGACAGGCTGAGAGACTTCACGAGGATGAGTCCCCCTATTTTCACAGGGTCTAAGACTTCAGAGGACCCCCAGGAGTTTGTGGATGAGGTGCATAAGATTTTGGTGGCTATGGGGGCCACAGATACTGAGAAGGCTGAGCTGGCTTCCTATCAGCTCAAGGATGTTGCACAGACTTGGTGCAAGATGTGGCAGGATAGCCGAGCTTTGGGCGGAGTTCCAGTCACTTGGGAGTTGTTTAAGACAGCCTTTCTGGAGAGATTCTTTCCCAGAGAAATGAGGGAGGCCAAGGTTGAGGAGTTCATCAACCTTAAGCAGGGATCTCCCTGAAGTTTGTTAAGCTATCCAGGGATGCTACTTTCCTTAGTATCTAATAGCAAGGATAAGGTGGGTACTGAAGTTTGTTAAATTATCCAAGTATGCTACTTCCCTTGTGTATAACAGCAGGGATGAGATGAGCAGGTTCCTCACAGGAATCAATGGAGATCTGGAGGAGGAGTGTCGGTCTGCGATGCTCCATGATAATATAGACCTCTCCAGGTTGATGGTGCATGTCCAGTAGGTAGAGGACAGCCGTAAAAAGAGGGGTATTCGTGATGCTAGGAGGCCTAAGCCTCAAGATCAGGCAGGTCCCAGTCATGGAGGCCACAGAAACAATTTTGGCGTCCATGAGCAGCCCAGGTTTAAGAAGGGGCAACAGAGTTCTGGGAACTCTAACTCTCAGAGGAGTACAACACCTAGAGGAGGCAGACCTGAGCCCAAGAGGGGCAATGGAGGTAAGATGCAGCGTCCTAAGAAAAACTGTGCTAAGTGTGGCCGAGCTCACAGTGGAGAGTGCAGACAAGGCACTAATGCCTGTTTCGGTTGCGGTAAGAGTGGGCACATGGTTAGAGACTTCCCACAGAACAGAGGTCAGGCTGGAGGTAATGCTCAGCCTAGGCCTAATCCACAGGGTGCAGCAGCAGCCGAGCCTCCTAAGAGGAACAGGTTCTATGCCCTGAAGGGCAGGGAGGAGCAGGAGAAGTCCGCTGATGTGGTCACAAGTATGCTGCAAGTATTCTCAACTTCTGTTTATGTTTTACTTGATCCAGGGTCTACGCTTTCCTTTGTAACTCCTTTGCTTGCTCTCATTTTTGAGATATTGCCTGAAGTTCTGCATGATCCTATAGTGGTTAGTACACCTTTAGGAGAAAATGTAAGAACTGATAGAGTATACAAGGGTTGCCCAATAGTGATAAGTGGTAAGACTATGTGTGCAGACTTGGTTGAGTTACCCATGCATGATTTTGATGTTATTCTTGGCATGGACTGGCTTCACAGTTGTTATGCTTGCTTGGACTGTCGTAGTAGAGTGGTGAGATTTCGTTTCCCTAATGAAGAGGAGCTAGTCTGGGAGGGGTACAACTCGAGTCGTCCTAACCTCTTGATTTCGAATCTTAGGCCAATAAAATTATGTCCAAGTGGTTATTGTGTCATCTTGTGAGTATTAATGATATAGATCATGACATTCCTTCCATAGACTCAGTGCCTGTAGTGAATGAGTTCCTAGATGTATTTCCTGATGATTTGCCTGGAGTCCCTCCCCCTCAAGAGATTGATTTTGGTATCGACTTAGAACCCGATACTAAACCAATTTTCATTCCTCCTTACAGAATGGCTCCAGCTGAACTCAAAGAGTTGAAGCTGCAGTTAAAAGATCTCACTGATAAGGGTTTCATTCAGCCAAGCATATCCCCTTGGGGCGCTCCAGTGTTGTTTGTGAAAAAGAAAGATGGAACCCTTAGAATGTGTATCGATTATTGGCAGCTCAACAACGTCACTATAAAGAATAAGTATCCACTTCCCAGAATAGATGATTTGTTCGATCAGCTCCAAGGGTCTAGTTTCCTTTCGAAAATTGATCTTCGTTCAGGGTACCATAAGCTTAGAGTTAGGGATGGAGATATCCCAAAGACAGCCTTTCGTACCCGCTATGGTCACTATGAGTTTCTAGTCATGTCATTTGGTCTCACGAATGCCCCTGCTGCATGTATGGATCTCATGAACAGGGTCTTCCGTGAATACCTTGACTCTTTCGTCATAGTATTCATTGATGACATCCTCATCTACTCTAAGACCAAGGAAGAGCATGAACAACATTTGAGACTAACCTTGCAGGTACTTAGAAAAGCATCAGTTGTATGCCAAATTCAGCAAATGTGAATTCTGGCTGAGATCAGTGACCTTCCTGGGTCATGTTGTGTCCGATCAGGGCGTGGAGGTGGATCCCAGGAAGACTGAGGCTGTGAAGAACTGGCCAAAACCTCTTACTCCCACTAACATCCGTAGCTTTTTGGGATTGGCTGGTTACTACCGCAGGTTTGTGGAGGGCTTTTCTTCCATTGCTGCCCCATTGACAGCTTTGACTAAGAAGAAAGCCAAGTTTGAGTGGACGGAGACTTGTGAGAGGAGTTTCCAGGAGCTCAAGGACAGACTCACTTCAGCCCCGGTGCTTACTTTGCCTAAGTGTGGTGAGAATTACACTGTTTACTGTGATGCATCTAGGGTTGGTTTGGGTTGTGTTCTTATGCAGGTTGGTAAGGTGATAGCCTATGCGTCTAGACATCTCAAGGTTCATGAGAAGAATTATCCCACTCATGACCTGGAGTTGGCAGCTGTGGTGTTTGCACTGAAGCTGTGGAGGCACTACTTGTATGGAGTGCATGTGGATGTATTCACAGACCATAAGAGTCTCGAGTACGTGTTCACACAGAGGGAGTTGAATCTACGTCAGCGGAGATGGTTGGAGCTGTTGAAGGATTATGACATGAATGTGCACTACCATCCAGGTAAGGCTAATGTTGTAGCTGATGCTTTGAGACGGATGAGCATGGGAAGTACAACCCACGTTGAGGATGAGAAGAAGGAGTTGGTGAAAGATGTACACAGACTGGCCAGACTGGGTGTGCGATTGGTTGACTCTACTAGTAGGGATGTTTCAGTTCATCCTAGTTCTGAATCATCCTTGGTAGTTGAAGTCAAGCAGGGTCAGCATCTAGATCCTGTGTTGATGGAGCTGAAGGACTCAGTGCTGATGAAGATGAATGAGTCTTTCACTTTGGGAGGTGATGGCATACTTAGGTATCAGGACAGGCTGTGTGTACCAGATGTGGATGATTTGCGGACCAGGATTGTTGCAGAGGCCCATGGTTCCAGATATTCCATACATCCAGGTTCCACCAAGATGTATCATGATCTTAAGTAAATTTATTGGTGGGATGGCATGAAGAAGGACATTGCAGAATATGTTGCCAAGTGTCCTAATTGTCAGCAGGTTAAGGCAGAGCATCTTAAGCCTGGCGGTCTGACTCAGATTATTGAGGTTCCGACTTGGAAGTGGGAGGCCATTAATATGGACTTTGTGGTTGGTCTTCCGAGGACTAGGAGGCAGCATGACTCCATATGGGTTATTGTGGACAAATTGACTAAGTCTGCCCACTTTATCCCTGTGAAGTCTACTTACAAAGCCGAGGATTATGCGAGACTCTACATTGATGAGATTGTGAGATGGCATGGGATTCCTTTGTCTATCATTTCAGATAGAGGAGCTCAGTTTACTTCACATTTCTGGAGATCTTTCAAGAAGAGCTTGGGCACGCAGGTAAAGCTTAGCACGGCCTTTCATCCTCAGACAGATGGGGCAGGCAGAGCGCACCATTCAGACATTGGAGGACATGTTGAGAGCGTGTGTGATTGACTTCAGAGGTGGCTGGGATGACCATCTTCCCTTGATATAGTTCTCGTATAATAATAGCTATCACTCCAGTATTGGGATGGCACCGTTTGAGGCACTATATGGTAGGAGGTGTAGATCTCCAGTTGGGTGGTTCGAGGTTGGAGAGTCATCCATTTTGGGTCCAGAGATCATTCATGAGGACTTAGAGAAGGTCAGAATGATTAGGGACAGGTTGGCTACTACTTACAGTTGGCAGAAGTCATATGCAGATAACAGGAAACGACCCTTAGAGTTTGATGTTGGTGACCAGGTTTACTTGAGGATATCACCTATGAAAGGGGTGATGAGATTTGGTAGAAAAGGGAAGCTGAGTCCGAGGTATGTTGGGCCATATGAGATTCTACAGCGTGTGGGTGAGGTGGCCTATGAGTTAGCATTGCCTGCGGAGCTAGCTTCTGTTCATCCAGTCTTTCATGTCTCTATGTTGAAGAAGTGCCTCGGTGATCCAGCATCGATTCTACCTGTTGAAGGTTTGGGGGTTGGTGAAGACTTGTCTTATGAGGAGGTACCTGTTTAGATCTTAGACAGACAGGTAAAGCGGCTGAGGAACAAGGAGATTGCAACAGTGAAGGTATTGTGGAGAAATCATCTTGTTGAGGGTGCTACGTGGGAGGCTGAGGCCGACATGAGATCCCGCTACCCTCATCTTTTCAGCTCTTGAGGTTAGACTTCCTACTCTTAAGTCTATATTTCCTTATCTCTCCGTATTTTGTTGCTGTTGCTTGACTGTGCATAGTGATTTTGTTATGATCTGAATGGCATTACGATATGTAGTGGTAGTGTCATTCGGGGACGAATGTTCCTAAGGGGGGGATAATGTAACAACCCTAAAAATGAATAAGATAAATACTTAAGGTGTCAAAAATGCTTGCGATTAGACCGAGGCTCACACGGTTTGATACGCGTAGAACCAGACCTCAGAACCCTTACTACGACCAAGCTAACTAACTTGGGGAGTTAGTTGAGCTTGGAAAGGTTGGAACCAACCAAGTAAGGCTCTCAAAAACGAAGATTTAATCGAATGAGTCTTTACCGGAATTAAAAAGAAGAAATCTTGAGTTTTGAGAGTCCAGAGTAAAATGGTCTTTTCCAGGCCAAGGGTAATATTGTAATTACCCTAAGGAAAATTAATTAATTTAATTAAAGAATCAATCCAGGTTGGGTCGACCCGAAATGATCCATCTCGCAAAGAGGCACTCTACTCGGGTTCGAGCCCCACTAGAAGCAACGAATTGATGATTTAATCATCAATTAAAATCTAATTTTGTAAGGGCAAAATGGTCCTTTCACGTATTAGTTGAAATAAATTAGATTTTATTAATTTAATTAAACCCTACTTTGACTGAGTCTTGAATTAGACTCCTAAACCTAAGCTAACACTCTCCTAACACGTCTATCACACCCTCACACGATCAAACAAACTCTCTCCAAAATATCTCTGCCAAAAATAACGTGAAGAACAGAAAGTTTAACCAAGGTTCTTCACACTTGAAGAACTCACACGAATTTTAAAGAAAAACAATGTTAATCACACGTTAGGCTTTGGGAGGTTTGTCCGTCGAAGTGGTGTTGACATTTAGAGGGTTGGACGTGATTCTGGAGAAGGTCTGGGCAGCAAATTCATGTTTGAACAAGCAAATTAAGGTATGGGTTTCTTCTCTCTTGGTCCCTTTCCCAAGAGACCCCTTACGATTCAAGATATTCACTCCGAAACTAGGGTTGTTTCCCCGTTGCATGTCCTTGTCACTAGCTCCCAATGATTTCGTAGGTTGGGTTTGTTTGCCGGTAGATTTAGGTATATGTGATGTTTTTATGTTGAATGTGAATATGTTCATGTGCGTGAAATCACGAAAATGACAACCAATGTGTGATCGAAAAAAAATGATGTGTGTGTGCACGTTTGGCAGTGAGTTTAGCCACTGTTTTGGAGACGTGTAAAGGCATGTTATTTCTTGTATTTTATGTGCTAAAGTTGTGCATAATGTGATTTTCATATGGTGTGTGAAGTTACAAATTTTGAGTGAAAACGCTTGACTAATGTAACTCCTAAACTACACCTAATTACACACTAAGTGCTTGGTGAAATGCCCTAAGAAACTAACATGAAAAGGTTGATGAAAGGAAGCTAAAAATTATGAATAAAATTCCAGATTAGTGTACTTTAAATTTCGTTCAAAAAGGGGGTTGAAATCTGGAAATTTAATACATTTAAAAGAGGTGAAGCCACCAGGATTTGAACCTGTGACCTCACTCTTTAGCTACTGGTTTTCGCGAGAAAGGAAAAGAAAAAAGGGGGCTGGGGGAATCGAAATGGGGTCTGCTGGGTTAGTAGGAAGAGAACAAGAATTAAAATAAGAAAATGGGAGGCGTGAGAATCGAACCCACGACCTCCAGGTAGCGAGTGAAGGAAGAGAAAAATAAAGAAAAGAAAATATGAGGCGTGGGAATCGAACCCACGACCTCAAGGCTGGAAATGGATAGGAGCAAAATAATTAATAAAACAAGTGAGGCTGTGGGGGATCAATCCCACAACCTCACTGCCAAAAACACTTAGCCTAGCTAAATTAAATATAAAAAAAAAAAAATAGGAGGCTGTGGGGGTTCGAACCCACCACCTCACAGCCTCTAGCGAATTTAAATTAAAATAAGGAGGATGTGGGGGTTCGAACCCACAACCTCCCTAGTCCAGCGAAATAAATAATAAAAAAATAAAAGAGGCTGTGGGGGTTTGATCCCACAACCTCTTAGTTTAGGCGAAATTGGGCATTGGAATATCAATTAAAAATAAAAAGGGGTTGTGGGGGTTCAAACCCACAACCCTTCGGCCAAATTAAGAGGAAAACTAAGTAGAAAATTAATGATACGATGTTAATGTTGGGATTTAATCTAGAGTTCTAATGTTATGAATATTAAAAATAAAATAAATGAAAAATGTAAATGATATCCAAGTGATTCAAACTTGGGTTTCCTCGCCCAAACTTCCGTATTGATACATAAGTCATACGTGAACAAAATATCCAAGAATAATACCACCTACTTAGATCGTAATCAAGATCTTGGCATATATACAAGATACGTAAGTCTTGTACTACATAATCTTAGGAATGTATGAATCACTTAATGAATTATGAATGAAGCCTCATGGCTTGTGTGTATAGACTCATAAGTCTAGTATACGTTTAAAAGTAAGTGAACCTAATATGTATGTACTGAATGATGAAATGAACAATGAAATGATGAAACCCTAGAAGGGCTAAGTAAGGGTATGAAACACACCAATGGCTAAGTATATTGGCATATGATGAAATGAACATTCACGTAAAATGAGGTGAGTAATTATGAAGAGTAAATGTGCTAATGACAATGAATGTGGTGACAACATGATATGAGGCTAATGCAAATGATGAGAGCAATCTCAAATGAGCCTAAGTAAATGTTACCAAAATGTACTCACCTATGAGAGTGTAAGATAATGAAGAGACCAGTCTCTATGAACACTCTAATGAAAGTATTGTGATTAACACACTTAATACTAATGATGAGATGAGAAATCATCTAATGAGCTATGATGTCCTCATACTAGAAGCCAGCTTCCATGACGTATGAGATGAATGAAATGGAACTTTATACTGAGCACCGATAGGCTAGCTATGAGCGGTGATGCCTTCTTTCGGGAAGGGCGAAGGTTCACGTAACTCTCATGAGATGAGACTATCCGGCTTGCCTGGTATAGGTCTCCTTTTATCTCCTAGTCTTCGAACCTATACTGCAAATATAATGATCTTGGCGGGGTTAACTTCCCATGTACGTTAGCATGTTTTTGGGTCACCTTGGCCGGTGATTCCACCTCTTTTTGATGTGGGGGAGACACTGGATTTCATGATGCTCACATGATCTATGTCGGTTAAAGTTAGAGTCCCAATGAATGAATGAGGCCAGCCTCAAATGATGCACATAATGAAATGAACGATACCAAAGGTGTTAGGATAGGATAATTGAGAGGTGAGCTAGACTCAAGTAATGACACTAGGTTATTCTTGATCATTGCACAGCAAACCCGATGAAAGTCTTAAACTACATCCTAGGTATAGCTGGTGTTCACACTAGCCTATGAAAGAAATGAAATAAAGTACGTATGAATGAATGAAGCAGACTCTGTGTTTGCTAATGAAGACTCCCTAGTTGAGGTCCCATATGTTGAGCCCTCATTTTGGAAAGTCTTAATGTCAAGTCCATAATTCCAAGGTCTCATGGCATATGAATGAATGATATGAAAGAAGCTATGTGCTATATGTTATGTGCTATGATATGTGCTATATGTATGATGTTATGTGTTGTGTGCAATTTGATAACTATGATGATGCATGTTACTCTCATGGCATGACTTTCCCAATCCAAATTTGGAAAGCTAATTGACTTTCCTAATCCAAATTTTGAAAGTTCAATAACTTTCCTAATCTCAATTTGGCAAGTCCATTGACTTGACTTCCCATAATCATGTTGTTAGGAAAGAGCTATCTTTTCTCATGCATATCCTTGGTGTGTGCTTGCATATATCCATACTTAGTACAAGTGTGTACTAACCCTATACAAACTCTACTATTTTAGGTGCAGGCACAGGTGGACGATAGAGCTACAGGATCATTGTTGCAGTTATCCGGACGTCCAACATTCATCCGGAGTTGGTAGGTCCTCATGCTTTCGAGGATGCTACTGTTTTATATTCTAGCTTAGTTTTAGAGTTGAGCTAGTGGAGCATGTTCCACTAGCATTTCTTTCCTGTTTTTATTCAGACTATGTATTGATGCCATTTTGGCAATTATACACTTTATAAGAATTGAACTATTTCTTTCAGTTGCTTATCTCTTAATGTTAGATGGTTGATGGTGAACAATTATGAAATGATGAGAATGTTTAATAAGTTTGTTAAGAAACAAAAAAAAAGTTTCAAATTTTCCGCTAAAATTAACCTATGTAAAGTAAGAATGACGTAAGTAGGCTTGTCTGCGACCTCTAAGAGGTCAACACGCCAGTCTCGTCTGGAGTCTAGATTCCAGTCGTGACAGTCTCCTAGACTTCTTCTTGTTAGTCTGTTTAGTGTGGCGAACTCCAAGATGCTCGCGATGTCTATCAGTGTCAACCGTCTGACGACACATGTATGCAAATTTACATGTATAATATATATGTAAATCATAATTAAAAAAAATTAGCAAAATACACTACTTACATATATACTAGCTAGCTTTCATTGTACACCATTCCTCCTCGCTTGTTTTAATTCCATTATTCTCCCATTCTTCCTCCTCAGTTGTTTCATTTTCTTTATCGTCTCATTGTTCGTCATCAAATGATTCATTTTTCTCATTATTGGATATTTCTTTCTCAACATTCAGTATCTTATCATCAGATAAATTTTCTAATATGTGTTGAGGATGTTGTAGTATGGTTTCCAATTCAACATCAACTTATTGTTGAACAATTGCAACATCATTTTGATAGACCACATCTATGACATTGTAAATTTCAATTCTACCCAAAGGATTACTTTTCATAACAACCCACCAATCAGCTTTGTCTCTACGCAATGGATATGGAGCGTAATACACTTGTTTAGCATTTTGTGCAATGATAAAATGATCATAACTTTTGTATTTCCTGGTGTTCTTAACTTCAATTATTTTATGTTGATGGTCCACCTTTGTGCCTTTATGTGATAGGTCAAACTACCCACACCGAAACATTACAATCTTCTTCTTAGGACAACCTGAATACTTGATGAGTCCACAATTTAGACTCATTTAGGGCTATATTTTGATAGATTTAGTGTCCTCAAATGCATATTTTGTCTCAATAACTGATGAAAAAATTTAAGTTGCAAGTATTTTAGACTTGGAGACAAAGCACGAGCACGATTGAGCAAAAAACGAGCAAGACAGCTAAAAGAACGAAGAAAAGACGGCATAAGGATTGCTTAATCCATTAGGCGAGTCGCCAAATGGCCTTACTCTCGCCTAATGCTCTAGTGTGCTGAGCCCTAATGGAGAGGATCAATTCGGCATTGAAAAGGAGCAGTCGGCATGTTGCAAAGCAGTTCCCCGAAGTAGTAGCACATCACCCAATGATTTAGAAATAGAAGATGTTGAAGGCTAAAGCAAAACGGCGATGGAATGTCCCATAAGGCGGATCGCCAAGTTGACCAGCGATCCCGACTAACTGCGCCAAGTGATCTTTCGCAGCACAAATTTTTGAAAACTATAAATACTTGTTTGGCTTTGTAGCTCAGTATCATACTTTTACGTAATTCTAGAGAATTTTATTAGATTTTTGAGTTTTAGTTCTTTGTGTTTTTGGAGACATTGTTCTTAAGATTGAAGATCTGAAGGTTTTCAACTCAAAGAAATTGGAAGTGGGTGATAAGTCCACAAGTTGGACTCATTTAGGGCTAAATTTTAATAGAAATAGCGTCTTCAAATGCATATTTTATTTGTACATCTGATGAAAACTCTTAAGTTTCAGGTATTTAAAATTTTAAGAAAAGCATGAACACTATGTCGATAAAATGAGCAAAAAATGCTGAAAAGAACGAAGAAATGGATTCTTAAGGATCGTTGAGTCCACTTGGACGATTGCCAATGAGGCATACTTCGCCTTTTGTTTCAGTGTGTTGAGCTTTGAAGGAAAGGGTCAAATCAGCGAGGGAGGAGTAGTCAAGACATCACCAAATAATCCTGCAAAGCAGTATCTTATCTCCCAATGAACCAAAGCACGACGATGTTGAAGGTTGTACTAGAAGGTAATGGACTACACCAATGGGCAAATCGCCAAGTCAATCGGTGATTCCCACTAAAGTCATTGAATGATCCGCTTCAGCACAAATCTGAAAGCGATACATACTAGTAGAGTTGTAGTTGTTAAGGAGTTTGATCATTTTCATAGAATTCCGACATAGTGAAAAACAATATCACATTTTCTTAGTACTTTTTATATTTTACTCTCAAGTTTTGTAAGAGTTATGAAGACTTGAAGAAGAAAGGATTTCTTCACTTTCAATTTGGAAGTGGGCCTCCTTGATTCTTATCTATTTTCTCAAATCAAGAGTTTTTTTCTCATACCCATTTGATTTCAACATCATTGAAGGTATAATCTCTATTTCTTGATGTGTGGCTAAACACCCCATTCTTGGAGTGCAATTTAACAAATATGGGTTAATATTGTTGTTGGGTCTTCCTTGTTGGTAGATTGAATATAGTTTAATGGTGATTTTGTCTAGTGGTTGTGATTTAACATAATGGATTTGTAGTTTTAAATCCAAGTTCAACCATATTTTTTTTGGCTTGCGAGAGAGAGAAGTCACTAACAAGACCTCTAGATTGATGGCCTAAGGAGTGGATCGACATGAGGCTCAGCCTGAGAGGGTGAGACCTGGTATCATATCCAACACTCAGCTCGAGAGATTGAGTGGGGTAAGGCATAGGTTGGTCTTCATGCGACAAATGGGTGTGCGAGAGGAACTCATTTGAAATGGGGTAAGTTGCTCGAGAGAGAACTTATTTCCATATAAATCTTAGCCTAGTCACTATTTTTTATAATTTTTTTTATCGAAAGCACGTACCCATAATCTAGATTAATCCATATTGCAGTCACATCCAAGAATCCCCCCTTTCATTGTTTAGGTTTCTTGTTAATTTCTTTATTTTCGTACTACTTGTGACAAAAACCCCTTTGATATTTGACACTTTCATGTCACCCCTTTGATTTATAATGTTTTTATCGCAAATTTCTTTAGCTATGACTAATTATAAGAAAGTTCTAATTAGCTAAAACTTTTCATTACAGTTCCTTTGAGGCACGACCCTAACCCTTGGTTGGGTTACTATATTATCGATGATCGTAGACACTTGAATAGGAAGTAGTGTCGTTGGTCATGATAATCATCAAAATGGTGGCACTGCCGGGGAGTGGTGTTACGTGAGAATGTAGGCAATTAGAATTTTTGTTTTTCTTAGTTTTAGTCTTACTAATTTTAGTTGTAGTTTGGTTTTGCTTGTCTGAAGAACAAAAAAGGGATACAATAATGGATGATTACTATGGGTATCACACGGATCATCCTCTCTTGAAACTATTGAACCTCATGGATAATCTACTCATGTTCACGATTCCATAATTGTGGCTGAAGTTCAAAGCAATATTACTACCATACCCGTCTCATGGGATGTCTAATAAGACGCTGCTGGATTGCTTCTATCGGGACCTTGGACCCGAGAATAGAAGCATAGTTGAGCACCTTTTCGAGGGTGGTATGCTCAACCAAACCTACGAATTCATTGCAACACTACTTGACAACATGGTTGAAACCTGCAAAGAAGACCATAAGTAATATGAATGGGATAAAATAGTGGCTCAAGTAGATGTTTTGTCCAAACGAGTGATGGGACCGGAAGAACAAGCCATGGAAAGGGATAAAAACTTCTCTCTTCAATAATTCAAGCATGGGAAGAGGTATAAGAATGTGCAAAGTGATGAGGGCCTTTCACTCATCCAACAAAAACTCAAAGAACACGACAAGAAATTGAATGATACAGAGGAAAATATTGGAATTCTAAATGAAGTAACTACTTCAAACTTCTTGACCAACTGCAGGATGCTCAGATCACCCATTTGATGAAAGGTCACTATTCTCCGTTCGCCGAAGACTCACCTAATTACACTACGGGTGACTCCAAGGATAAAAAGTAGTTATTGACTTGCGTCGTGCTGCAAAATTAACCCAGGCACTGTTTGGGAGGCGACCCAAAACCCCGTATTATCTTATATTTGCATAGTGGTGAAATAATAGTGTGTTAGTTTAACAGATTGAACTGTGGCAGGTGATCTAAAAGTGCAGACGGGCGAGCAACAGGTCTAGTTAGCGAGTCTCCCAAGAATCCGTCAATCAATTCTATTACACCGTTTGACTCAACATGTCTTCAAAACCTAGAGTCTAAAACTCAGTAAGTTGAAGAATGTTTCGGCAAATCGCCCACTAGATCGGCGACCCCGATGGTTATCGCCATTTGAACATCCAAATCTGCTAAGTTCTATAAAACTCGGTGAAGTTAAAAGTTCATTTAGGGATGTGCCGAATGACTCAGAATTCAAATTGTTGTCGCCAAATAGGAACGAACTGCACAAATTGCACGTCAACGCGCAAAATGGTGGCTGATGAATCATTCGATAAAGTGGGTTGAAGGCAGGCACATTAGTTTGCCGAGAGACACTATATAGATCTTGTTGAACCACTTGGCATTTCACCTAACATCCCCACCTCACCTTCTGCTTAATGCTACATTTATTGAAGGACTCCAACTGGAAGAAGCTGCTTAACCATGATTACTCTCTAGCCGTATCTCTATATTTCTCTATTTTGACCTCTAGATTATTGTTATATATTTGAGGCCAAATACTTTTTGATTTTGGTAGAGTGAGGCCCACACCCGGTGTGCTTATATTTGTGTTGTTTTTCTCTTTATTTGTGTTGTTATATTTTAAATTAGGTTTATTAGCTTTTCGTGGATGTTTAAGCTTATCGCTTCTTGTTGATTTTACTTACAAAACGATTTTAATGATTATTTACCCTTTTGAAAAATCTTAATTTTTTCACAAATTTTTCCACTTCTTGTGTTGAAAGTGGTTGTTCTCTTGCAAATTCAAGTATCGGTTTCGATCAATACCGATGACTTGAATAGTGCACTCAATCGAACAAACATGAATGTTTGGCTACAACGAGATCAAATGAAGTCGCATAGACAATATAAGAACTCTTTGCATCTCGATATGACTAGCCATATGTCAAATTTGATTCTCTTGTGATAACCTTTGCACACTAGCTAAAGCATGGATTCTTGTTTGAGGTAAGTGTATATGACTTGTGTGATAAGCTTACCTTGAACAATGCATGACAACACCTAGAATTTTCCCCGTTAGTCTAGTCAACTAAGTAATGCTTTCTCTTGATATGATCTTAGAAAATTTTATAGCGTGTGAGCCAATTTGATACATACCTCTCTTGTGACCTCCCTTGTGAGTGTGTTAACCTCTCTTGGACACCCCTTTATCCTTAACCTTCTTTGTAAGAAACGGGATGTATACTAGACCTTTCTTGATCCATCTCCCTTAAATTCTCATGAATGATTGGTTTGATTGAAATAGCCAACTTAGGCCAGTGTGGTGAAAAGAAAAAGGAAAAGGAAAAGTCAAAAGAAGTGCAAGGAAAGTCTCCATTAACCCATGGTGTTGCGAAAAAATGGACACCCTCCCTATAAAAAAAACAAAAAAAAAGAAATAAAAAAGAAAGTTGTGGAATTAAAGTTAAAAAGGAATAGGGTTTCCAAGCAATCCACGGGAAGTGAATAATAGGATGACTTATGAGCACTAACAAATATGAGGAAGGAAGAAGAAAGAAAGTGATATGAGCACCAAAATTCATGAGGATCATTAGTCACTAAGCCTAAATGACCATACGTTGAACTCAGCCCCACTACAAGCCTTAGAAAGACCTTTTTGATCTTGAGAAAATGGAAACGATTGTTGATTGTAAAATAAGGGCAAACCTATGGGTGAAAGCATGCATTGTGTTTTTCTTTTTTAGAGTGAGCGTTGTATCTTATTTCTGAACTTTAAATTGATTCTAAGCTTGTGGGTGAAATGGAATCATCATTTGTGTGAGGGTATTTGAATGCTTATGTTTGAGCTTAAACTTGCATTTGAAGCAAGTAATGCGAGCACGAGAATCTTTGGTAATGGTGTGTCACAACTTAAATCTTTGAGTACACAATTGATCCTTGCATAAGCAGTTTGAGTCTTGTTCTGTGCATTCATGATTGAGTCTTGTGTAGAACTATTTGAGTCATCCTTTTTGAACTATTGAACTTGAGTTTTACTTGAGGACAAACAAAAGTTTAAGTTGGGGGTGTTGATGAGTCCACAAATTGGACTCATTTAGGACTATATTTTAATAGGAATAGCGTCCTCATATGCTTATTTTATCTCAATACCAGATGAAAACTCTTAAGTTTTAGGTATTTGAAGATTTAAGGAAAGTATGGACACTATGTCGCAAAAAAAGAGCAGAAAGGCCGAAACGAACGAAGAAATAGAAGCCTGAGGATCACCAAGTCGACTTAGCGGATCCCCAATGTGGCACACTTCGACTTTTGTTCTAGTGTGATGAGCCCTGAAGGAAAGGGTCAAATTGGCTAAAAAGAGGTGCAGTCGCTGCATTGCCGAGTAGTTCCGCAAAGCAGTATCTCATCGCCCAATGAACCAAAGCGCGACAATGTTGAAGGCAATGGACTACACCAATGGGCGAATCGTCGAGTCAATCGGTGATTTAAACAAAAGTTGCCAAATGATCCGCTGCAACACAAATTTGAAAGCTATAAATACTAGTAGAATTGTAGTTTTTAGGGAGTTTGATCATTTTCTTAGAATTCCGACTAAGAGACAAACAATATCATATTTTCTTAGTACTTTTTATATTTTACTCTCAAGTTTTCTAAGTGTTTTGAAGACTTGAAGAAGAAAGGGTTTCTTCTCTTTCATTTAGAAGTGCATCTCCTTGATTCTTCTCTCTTTTCTCCAATCAAGAATTTATTTCTCATACCCATTTAATTTCATCATCATTGAAGGTATAATTTCTATTTCTTGATGTGTGGCAAAAAAAAAACCATTATTGGGGTGTGATTTAGCAAATATGCAATAATATTGTTATTGGGTCTTGCTTGTTGGTAGATTAAATGTAGTTTAACGGTGATTTATTCTAGTTGTTGTGGTTTAATCTAATGTATTTATAGTTGCAAATACAAGTTTACCCATGTGTTTTAGGTTTGAGCGAGAGAGAGAAGTCGTTAATCCAAGACCACTAGATTGATGGCCTAAGGAGTAGGTCTACATGAGGTTCAGCCCGAGAAGATGAGCCCTAGTCTTATATCCTAACACTTAGCTCGAGAGAGTGAGTGGGGTAAGGCGTAGGCTGGTCCATGCGGCAAATGGGTGTTCGAAGAAACTCATTTGAAATGGGATAAGTTGATCGAGAGAGAACTTATTTTAATATAAAGTTTATCCTAGTCACTATTTTCTACAAATTTTCTATCGAAAGCACGTAATGAGTAACTATATTAATCCGTATTGTGGTCACATCCAAAGAATTTCCCCTTTCATTGTTTATATTTCTTGTTAATTTCGCTATTTTTTTACTACTTGTGATACCCACCCACCCCACCCCCTTGATATTTGGAACTTTCATGTCACCCCTTTAATTTATAATATTTTTAATCGCATATTTCTTTAGCTATGACTCATTAGAATAAAGTTCTAATTAGATACAACCTTTCACTACCGCTCCTTTGGAAGACGACCCTAACCCTCGATTGTGTTATAATATTATCGACGATCGTAGATACTTGAATCGGAAATGGTGTCATTGGTCACGATAAGCATTAGTGGGTATTGATAAATCTTCATCCTTAATATGTGTAAAGACATTTTCTATCGTATAGAATTGATGGAAACACTTTTCGGTATCAATTTCTATATCATTACCATGTCTAGCTAAAACCCCAATTCTTAGGGTGTGATTATGTGAATATGGGTTGAATTTAATCCTGGGTCTTGCTAATTTATAGTTAAGTCGTTGTTTAAATGTGATTTCATTAATTAGTTTTGTATGAACTTAATGAGATTGTAGTTGCTATCATTTCATCTTCGTGTTTTTGGCTTGCTCGCTACATAGAGATTTTAAAACCAACTGTTCTCTTGGGACTCGACCCCAACCCATTCGGTTAGGTTATATTACTACATGCAATCGTTGACACTTGAATTGGAAGTAGTGTTTTTTATTACGTCAAACATCAAAATGGCGTCGTTGCTGAGGAGTGGTGTTAGTTGAGAATTATTAGTTAATTTGAGTTTTGTTCTTGTTAGTTGTAGGTCTAGTTACCTTATTTTTAGTTATGTTTTTCTTTGTGTGCTATTTTAAGCTGATATTTTGAGCATAAGTGATGTAACTAATGGACAATTGACTAAGACTGATCAGAAAATGTAAAGGGACCCTCTTTGGTCCCACTATTAACCCAACTGGATAAACTGGACAAGAAAATACTAGAAGTTGAAGTCTAGTGCAAAAGAAAATAGAGGTACATACCCCCTCATGAGTGGAAAACATCTACGGACGATGAGAGTAGATGTGTCGAGGATACGTCGTTGATCATTCTTCAAAAGCTTAATGAGCAAGATAGATTGCTTGAAGAGATGAAGGAGAGTTTTGAAGTGCTAAATCAGATGGTTGACTATCACTCCAGATCTATCCACCTAATTGAAAAACTTATGGGTCATGTGTTACCTCATATCTACCCAACTAAGCAAGAGGGGTCACCTAGTAATACTAAGGTTAACCGAAAAAATGGAATGTAAATAAGGGTGTGTATCGTGCCACGGTGTTTACTAAGGTGCTTCTTGGGAGGTAACCTAAGGTTATATCGCTTTAAATTGTTATGTTCGAATAATAGTGTGTTAGTTGTGCAGTTGGAAGCAAGAAAAGTGTTTGGAGAGAAGGAAATTAGCGAGATAAAGGTTCCATCGGTGAGCCGTCAAAGAGTTTGACGTGCTCAACCTAGACCAATGTTAGACTCAAGACAACTTTTAACTGGAGTTTGAAACGCTCGACGAGTCTAGAAATTATTAGCGCATCGCCGACTAGATTAACGATCTCAATTTTGACCGTCGTATGGGTTCCCATATTAACTGGAGGTCTTGTAAAACTAAGCGAGGTAAGTAACTACTCGACGAAAGTCCGAGTGGTTCTGTGAGCCAAATTAATGTCGCCGAAGGGGCAAAACCGAGATGAATTTAAAAAGAGCCAAAGGTTTAAATTTTCAAACTCTTCACTTTCCCTCATCGTTGACTCTCCCAAACTCACACTCGCTTAGTGATTTCTTTATCTATTAATTTACTATCATATTATAGTCATTGATTTATGCTCGGATCTAGATTACATTGACTCCTAACATCTTCAAATTATAGAATGTTTTTGTAATTCAAATATCTTGCATGTATTGTGTTTGTCGTTGAAATCCCATATTCTTATACTTTTAAACAAACATAATCATTTGGAGTTTTGCTTGCATGTCATAAAGTTTAGTGGGTGAAGCCTAAGTAGCCCGTATTTTTGTCGAATGATGTAAATTTCCCAATGATAGAAAAGATGACATCATTCTTAAGGGTAAAAATCATCAATTGGCCAAATTTGACAATACCGAGAGAAGTCTCAGTATTCTGTGTATTGGGTGATATGGTTCTTCTAAAAATTTGACTAATACATAATTTGATTTTTATTCTGGGGGTGGCGGGATTGAATTCGAGAAGTTGGATTGAAAATAAAGACGTTGGGTCATTTGGCGAGCGGGGTCGAGCTCGCTGAACCACTCGACGGTTCGCCTAATATCCCTATGTTGCCTTTAATTTCATTTTTTTTATATTGCTTACCTCTGTAACTTTTGACGAGGAACCTAATATCGCCAAAGGCACTCGATGACTCACCGAAAGTTTTCTTCATCGCCCTTTTTATATGTTCCCCTAAATCATCCTTACACTGTAACTTTCTGCAAGTTAGACTTTTCTTGTCGAAATTTGTTAGCGATCCACCAAAAGCAAATTCACTTTACCAACTTGCCATAGTATTTGATCCAATCCTTTCGGCGAGCCCGATTCAGCTCATCTAAGTGATTTGGCGAATCGCCGAGTAGCTCGACGAGTCCTTATTTTTCAATGGATGTGATTAAGTTATTCCTAACTTTTTCTTAACACTTTGCAAGTATGGTGAGGACAAACATAGAAGAGCCTCCCAGTAAAAGAGTACGGGGTATCATAATCAACGAAAGAGGATCGAATCCTCCAAGAAGAGGGAGACAAGAACCACCACCGGGTTACAAAGTAAAAGGAAAGATGTCCATGTCTAATAGGGCTACTGCTTGCTCCCAAGCTAATTTATCTGAGCTTGATGACGACCAACTGCTACAATCCCGACGTTCTGATCTCCGAACAATATCTCAATCACCATTTACCAGAGCCCCTACAGCTCCCACACCACCACTCAGTTCCAGTCTATGCACCTCATGTGGCCCTTGTGCCACCTGTTTTTCCTCCACCTAGGCTCCTTAACTAGTTGAAAGATGAAGGCTACAAACTATTCTCGATGACAAGTTGTTATCGACAAAAGGCTTTTCAGGCAAGTATCCAATGTAAGAGACACCCTGAACTTCCATAGATTTGGGCAGTTCACCAAGACCCAAGGCCCTTATATTCCTTCATGGGTCCAAGAATTCTACATGGTATATGGTGAGTTTGTCCCAAAGATCAAAAAGAAGGCAAGTAAGTTCCGAATGGTTAAGTCGGTCAAGGTCTGAGGAAAAGAAGTTCAATGCAATAACGAGTACATCAACTTCTTACTTGAAAGAGGGCATTAATTTCACTACCCCAACCTAACTACCACTACAACTTCATTGGATGAACTAAAGGGGTGGTAAGCACCCCTCATTTCATACACCACCCTGAGGTGGATCGAGGCAGAAGTCCTGATTGAGAAGAGGGACTTGAGTGTTGCTGCGCGTTATTGGTTTGGAGTTATCAGCAACTCCATCATGCTCTCCCAAAATTAGTCAGTACTCCGTCTTCCTAAAACAGCCTATTTGGCGTCGATTATTTCCATGAAGAGCATTAATATGGGGCTTATTATTGAGCAAGAGATGGCCATGAGGGCCATATAAAGTCAAACCTCACTATCGTTCCCAATGCTGATCACGGAGCTATGCTGACGTGCTGAGGTACCCCGGGATAATACTACAGGTTTTGAGGTTACTCCTTCATCTACCACTAACATATGGCATATTAAGGCCGAGTATACTAGAAAGAAGGCTGACAGGAGGAGGGCAACCTCGATGGACAGGTTCACAGAGGTGGATGTTGACTCAATACCTACAGAGGCATCTTTGCCTACTTCGACCTCTGGGCTTTCAAGTACTTGTACCTCTACTTCTTCTTGACATGCTCCAGGCACATCCACTTCCTCTCAGCAGCCAAAGATTACTCAGGCGATGATTCTACAGATGGGGAATCTTGCTTAATCAGCTGATGTGAAAGTTACTATACTGGAGAGAGAAGTACCCCTGATGATTGAAGTTGCCATAGTAGCTGCGGTGACTCCCCTCCATGCTTCCGTTGATGATATGACTGCTGATTCATAACTTATGCGAGTAGGCAAGGGGAGACCTCTAAGTGTCGGCTTTGAAAGATGAGGTAGCAGACCTGAAGAAGGATGTAGACTATCTGAAGTCAACCAACTTCACTTCATTACTGGAGGCTGCAGATGATCCAGATGCTCCTAAGACTTCAGATATTCCTCCGAATACCACTAGAGAGATACATAAGGAGGAAGCTACAGTTGATGAGCCAGATTTTGAAACCGACGAGGAGTAGATAGATATATGGGATAAGAGCATATACTGAGACTTGTCGGACATTAAGGAGGCTGAGGGAGCTACATAAGGAGACATTATTGAGATGGAGAAGATCATGCTAAAGGTTGTTGTGCAGGCTTCATTAGAAGATACACATGTTACTGTCTCTATTGGAACTGGTACTTTTGAGGTGACTCCGGGAATTGATACCCAAGGATGATGCATCGAGCACTAATGCCCACACAGATGGAGCGACTGCTTAGACATGATCCCCTCTTTACCTCCCTCTCTATCTTACTTTATCTCAATGTTTGGATACTTGTTATTTCATTTGCATTTGAGGATAAATAATTTTTATTTGTGGTGGGTGAGGCCCACCTTTTGTATGAATATTGATATTCGATGTTTTGATTATGTATTTGTGTCGTTATGCTTAAAATAGTGGTTTAAACTACTTCTGTGGATGTTTGAGCTTGTAGCCCATTATGCTTTAATTGTAAATGATTTTTGACCAGTCCAAAAAAGTTTTTGCCACCTCTTGTATGTTCTTGAATGTGGCATTCTTTTTTGAATTTTGAGTCTCAGTTTGGATCAATACCGATGACTTGAATAGTGTTCATAATCAAACAAACATGAATGTGCGGCTTCGACGAGGCCAAATAAATTTGCATAGACAATATGTGAACTTTTTCTATCTCGTTGTGATTAGGGGAGTATCAAATTGAGTCTCTTGCAATGAACATTGCACACTAGCTAAAGTATGGAGTCTTGCTTGAATTTTGTGTTAATGCTTGTGTGATGAGCTTATTGTGAACCATTTATGATATAAAAAAAAATTGCCCCATTTGTTCGGTTGACTAAGTGATGTGATCTCATGATATGATCTTAGGAAACTTTAAAGATTGTGAAACGATTTAATATGTACCTCATCTGTGACCTACCTTGTGAGTGTGTGTGAACCTCTTTTGAACACCCCTTCAGCCTTACCTTTCTTGGATGAAACTTGATGGAAATATGACCTTTCTTAATCCATTACCTATAATCCTCTTGATGTCTGGTTGATTGAATAGACAACTTAGGCTTAAAGCTTAAGTTAGGTGTGTGGTAAAAAGAGAAGGCAAGTCAAAAAGTTCAAGAAAAGTCTCCTTCTATCCATCTGTTAAGAAAAATGAAACCCCCCCCCCATAGCAAAAAAAGAGAGAGAGAGAGAGAGAGAGAGAGAGAGAGAGAGAGAGAGAAAGAGAAGAAGAGGGTGAAAAAGAAAAATTTGTGGAATAAAGTTGTGAAAATGCTAAAGAAATGGGGTTTCCGAAAAATCCATGGAAAATGAATAATGGAATGACTTATGAGCACAAAAGAAAATGATGAAAGAAGTGAAAATGAAGTGTCATGAGCACCAAATTTCATGATGATAAAATTAACTGATCCTTAATTACCATACCTTTGCACTCAACCCTGTTACAACACTTGAAGAGGTCTTTTGATCTTAAATGAGCTGAAACAAATGTTGATTGGAAAATACGGGCAAGCCTATGGGTGAAATCATGCATTGGGTTCATCTTTGTTAGTGTGATTGTTGCATTTGTTTATGTAACTTAAATTCTTGAACCATTGTGTGTGAAATTGGAATCATTATTTGTGTGAGGGCATTCGAACACTTTCGTTCAGCTTGAACTTGCATTTGAAGAAAGTATCGTGAGCCTGAGAATCTTTTATAATGGTGTGACACATCTTGAGTCTTTGAGTACTCAAATGATCCTTGCATGAGTAAGTTGAGTCTTTTTGTGTGCTTTCATGATTGAGTCTTGATACTTCCTTTTTAAACTGCTGAACTTGAGTTTTACTCGAGGACAAGCAAAATTCTAAGTTGGGGGTCTTGATGAGTCCACAATTTGGACTCATTTAAGGCTATACTTTGATAGATTTAGTATCCTTAAATGCATATTTTGTCTCAGTAACTGATGAAAAACCTTAAGTTTCAGGTATTTAGACTTGGAGACAAAGCATGGGCACAACTGAGCAAAAAGGAGCAAGGCAGCTGAAAGAAAGAAGAAAAGATGGCTTGAGGATCGCCTAATCTATTAGGCGAGTTGCCAAATGGCCTTAGTCTCGCCTAATGCTCTAGTGTGCTGATCCCTGATGGAGAGGATCAAGTGAACGATGAAAATTAGCAGTCACCGAGAAGTTCTGTGATGCAGTACCACATCGTCCAATGATTCAGAATGCGAAGATACTAAAGGCTAAAGCAAAACAACAATGGAATATTCGGAAGGCAGATCGCTGGGTAGACCAGCGATCTCGACTTATTGTGTCGAGTGATCTTTTGCAACACAAATTTTGAAAACTGTAAATACTTGTTTAGCTTTGTAACTTAGTGTCAGACTTTTACAGGATTTTATCAAATTTTTGAGTTTTAGTTCTTAGAGTTTTTGGAGACATTCTTCTTGAGCTTGAAGATTTGAAGGTTTCCAACTCCAAGAAATTGGAAGTGGGTATTGAATAATCTTCATCCTTGACGTGTTTAAAGATATTTTATATCGTACCCAATTGATGGAAACACTTTTCGTTATCAATTTCTATCTCTTTATCATGCCTAGCTAATACCTCAATTCTTGGGGTGCTATTATGTGAACATGAGTTGAATTTATTGTTGGGTCTTGCTAATTAATAGTTAATTCACTGTATAAACGTGATTTCATTCAGTAGTTGTGTATGAACTTAATGAGATTGTAGTTACAAATATGATTTCATCTTCGTACTTTTTGCTTGCTCGAGAGAGAGGTTTTAAAACCAAAACTACTAAATCAATAGCCGGTGGTTATTGGATTTTCATGGGTTCAGCTCGAGAGAGTGAATCCTAAATCCTTTCCTACACATTTAGCTCGAAAGAGTGAATGGGATAAGGTAAAGGTTGGGCATAATTGTTGCTTATCGGTGTTCGAGAGAAACTGATTTGATTCGGGGTAAGTTGCTTAAGAGATAATTTACCTCCACTAAATTATAGCTTAGTTACAAATTTACAGTGATTTACTATCAGTAGCATGTACCCAATGGTTTATTTCAGTCCATATTTCCATTACATCCCAAGAATCACGTCACCATATTCGTATCTCTATTTTGTAGCTTATAATTGGTAATTTGACTACGAACCTCCCTTTTTTGATAATAGACACTTGTGTCACCCTTGATTTATCATGTTTTTACTCGTTAATGTTTATAGCTATGATTGATTAGAACATAATTTTACTTTTCTACTTGATTCTCGACTTTTAACTGCTCCATTGGGACTCGACCCCAACCCATTCAGTTAGGTTATATTACTACAAGAGATCTTTGATACTTGAATTGGAAGTAGTGTCTTTGATTACGTCAAACATCAATACCTCACTTCAATAATCTCATGATTGACATCATAATATTCAATAGTTTGGCAAGTGCCATCATATGTAGACACCACAATTATTTGTTTTATTGTTCCTAGAAACTTCTTCAATTTGAAACTTAAACCATTGACACAATACTTATTCATTGTCAGAACTTGAGATTCAGGTCCAAGTGATCTTTCTTTCACTAATTGCAAATGTTGGACACTTGAGTATTCATCATAAACCAATGTGATTTTTATTTCAAGTAATATAATTTAGTATAAAATGAATATATTATTAAATACTTAGTGATTGCACACTTATATAGTTCCTTGGCCATTCGGGAAATTCTATATATATACCTTCATTACCCAATGTGTTTACGAACAAGTTGATCATTTTACATTCAAGTATTTCGTTAGTTAATGAACACTTATTAGTATGTAATTTAATAATGCATTTTAACACTTACTTGAGATATGGTTGAATCTCTCGACAATTAAACAAAATATGTGTCACAACTTATTACATTTTTATACCATTGAAGCTTTGTTTTCCAGGCTTTTCAGATCCTCGACCATCTTTTAAATAAAAATTGATGTCGATAGAAATAAAGGATCAATATCGCCTTCATTATTGTGATTAGTCCCGTAACTCCTACATGAAACATCATCACGAAAGTAATACAAATAAAAATCACCAGTTTTTCTCCCAATATGACCTTGAACAACTGATACTTCGATCCTTTCCCTTTGCTTAAGCGTTTGCTTGGAACTAACTAACTAACTAACTAACTAACTATACATATATATATATATATATATATATATATATATATATATATATATATATATATATATATATATATATATATATATATATATATATATGTGTGTGTATGTATGTATGTATGTATGTATGTATGTATGTATGTTATTAAAAGACTTGGTGAATATATATAACTTAGTGAATATTTCAAATGAATAACTCTTACATGGATACATCTATCTTGCTTGAACGGGATCTCTAAGGCGGGCCTTTTATACAAGGTGAATTGGAAGATGCTCCATCATATCAAAGAAACCACATGGAAATATCTTCTCCAACTTAGTAGTAGTAACAAGAATATTTTCCTTCATCCTGTCTAAACTAGTCTCCAACAACTTCCCAGAACACAAAAATGTTTTTTAAAAAAAAGACTTATCTTTGTGACTGGTTTCCATATCCTTCCGGGTAGATGGATAAAAGCGATAGGAATTAAAAATTTCCATGAATACATGACAATTATGACATTTCATACCAATAAATTTTCCTTCATACATGTATATCCGCTTTCCTAAATTTTAAGCATAGCCCTCCGGCATCCTCAAATTTTTAGCCCACTCAATAATTTCACGTTTCTCATCGAATGTGAATGAAAAGTTGGCTTTGGGATTAACTATTTTACCATTATGTAATTCCTACAGCCATAACTCTTTTCTCCTACAACATTCTTTTATGTCCATTTTAGCTATTTGGTTGTCTTTTGTCTTACCCTTAACATCCATCTTGTGTAAAAAGATTGTCAAAATAATTTTTTTCAATGTGCGCCACATAAAGATTATCTCGTAGTAGATTGTCCTTCCAATAGAACAACTCCTAATATATGCTTTGTTTGTTCCAATTATGTTCAACAACATATTTTGGAAGTCTAAAAGGTGAAAGTTCTTTAACTTTAGGTAATTGAGAAACTGTTTCCCAAATTTGACGCCCTGCGAGTAATGGAGGTGGGGTCACTTTCAACCTTATTTTTCTTAAATGCATTTTTCATCTTTCTAAACTCATGATCAATTAGAAAGAACTGGCGAAGACAATCAAATAATTTATTTTTTCTGCCATGCTTTAAAGTGAATGTCTTACTATTTTCCATTCAATACGGACATGATAGTTTTCCATCTGTCGTCCAACCAGACAACATCTCGTATGTAGAAAAATCATTAATAATCCACACTAAAGCAACACATATAATAAAATTCTACTTAGTTTATATATCATAAGTCAAAACGCCTTCAAACCACAATTGTTTGAGCTAATTTATATGGTTTTAGATAGACATCAAAACAAACTTTTTGGATTACAGGGACCTAGAATAACACAACTTAGAAAGATGTAAGGACTGGTCATGCACATTTCAAGAGGAAAATTATACAGAGTAATAAATACTGGTCAGCATGAATAAGGCGAAGCAGCATTAGATAATGGTGTGAATTCATCTGCACAAAACCCCAATCTAACATTTCTTGGTTCACTAGCAAAATCAGGATATACATTATCAAAGTTCTTCCATGTTTCACTAGATGGATTAGACAAGACACTCGACAACCTTCTATATTCACGATGTCATCTCATATGTGGGAAAACCCTCATGGATGCATACAACGTCTTTAACCTAGGAATGAGAGGTAGGTAATGCATCGTCTTAACTGGGACCACCTTTCCAGCTGGAGTCCTCTTACAATGAGCATGTCCACAAAACTTACAATTTTCTAATTCACTATCAGTCTTGTAAAACAACATGCAGCTATTAACACAACAATGAATTGTATCATACGTCAATCCTAACTTGAAAACCAAACTCTTTGCATAATAGAAGTTCTTAGGTATGTTAAACTTTGAATTAACGAGTTCAGCCAAAAGATCAACCATTTAGTCCATGGCCGCATTAGGAACATTACAATCTGATTTAATATTCATTAATCTAACCGCAACTGATAAGGCTGGATGCGGACTCCCTTCACATAGTGGACGACTAGACTCTTCTAATTGATAATAGAAATGTCTTGCTTCTTTATTAGGAGCTTCATCAAAATATTGTTCAGATTCCATCACACCTTGAACCCCGAAAGCATCATTGATCATTTCATGAACCCTATCATGTTCAAACCTAATTTGACCATGTGGTGTAAGCATATTATATTCATTCACAATCATCGAATTATAAAACATATCATCCAATCCATCTCTTTCTCCATGATAATCCATACAAAATATCCAAGCTTAAATCCATTACGGTACAGATGAATCATACATGGTTTAAAACTTTTAAGCACTTACATGCACTACAAGGACACCTAACCAATCCATTATTTTTGAAAATGTCAAGTGTCATTGTATGTTAAATGAAATCTCTAACTCTGTCAATAAGCTCAGGTTTCAAACCAACACAAGTTTCATAGTGCATATTATACATCCACGATCGATAATCCATCTACAAAAATATAGATATTAAATTATATTATAAATCAAATTTAATAATAATTTACAACATTGATTCATTGTTAATACATATTTAAGTTCAATTTATTATAAATTAAGTTCAAAGTTTCTAACTTATTATCTTCAAATTAAGCTCAAGTTCTAATTAAATTTAATTATTAAGGTCACCAAGAATTATTTATATTCAAGTTCAATTTCTAAATTGAAGTACATATAAAAGTTATTAGTTATATATAAAGTTCAAATCCAATAATTTGTTATATTCAAATTCTAAGTTCAATTAGTTCATGAAGTTCTAATTAAATTCAAAAGTTATATTCATGTTCTATGTTCAATTAGCTCAAGTTCAAATTTTAGATTCAAGTTCATATTTAATCTATAAAATTAGATATATATAAACTTTTAACGCAACAATTAATTATAAATCAAGTTCTAATTTTTAAAAAAAAATTATTCATCACATTCAAACATGCATTAATTTATATTCATAACATTCAAACATTCATAATATAATACTCAAAACACTTCAATTACTAATATAACTTCAAATTAATTAACACTTTACTAACTAACAATCAATCAAAAATTTTAAAAAGATCCTAAATTCAAAACCCTAATAAAAATCCTAATTCAAAATCTTGAAAACTCTAACAAAGATCCTAATTCATTCACTAACTAACAATGCCAATTCAAAATATGCCTAATTTGTTTTTAAAAAAAAACTAAATTCAAAAATCTTCAATTCTATATACCTAACTAACAATAATCAAATCAAATTAATAATTTATTTGTAACATCTCGCAAATGAAATAACTAGAAAGAAGTTAATAATTGGAAATAGTCATTTTTGAAAAGATTAAAAATCTGGAAATTTCATTAAGTTAGGAAAAGTTGAGTTTTTGGTCAACTTCAAACGGTCATAACTCCTTGTTCAGGATGAGTTAGGTGTACTTCCAGATATAGTAAAAATCTCTTGGAATGGACTTTCCAATCCCGTCGAGTTTGCGCAATTCCGCGTTCATTTGAGTGAGTTATGCCCATTGAAAGTTGGATTGTTCAAATAAGGAAGTGTCCAATCCACATTTTAGAGGGGCATTGTGGTATTTTCCTTACCCCATTATTTTATTTCATTTTTGGGTAATTAATTGGGGTCTAAATTGATCTTAGTCAGTTTACACTTTTAGAAAAAGATTTAGGGTTTTGAGAGAAGAGAAAAGAAGAGGAGAAAGGAGAAGAACGTTCAAGATTCTTCAAGATCATTGAGTTAAGCTTGTGGATTTCATCGGGGGTGATCCCAACAAGGTATATGAGATCACACAATGTTGGTTTAGTTCACCCACGCGTCAACCATGATTCAATTCAGCAAATTTAAGCCTTTGAGAGTTTAGAAATTGTGTTCTTGATGATCATTGTTGAAGCTTTCATTTGAATTTCTTGTGAGTTTTGTTGTTGGGGTTTCTTGTGATTTTATTCAAGTTTCTGTGTGTATTTTCGGGTTTAATCTATCATATATTGAGGGTATAAGTGATTCTAAGTGTTTGGGGGAAATAACCAAGTGAAATTAGAGGGGTTAGAGTTGAAAAATGAAAAAGAAAAGTCGGGGAGCACCTAGGGAGGGTCCTGGCGCGTCGTGCCTCTCAGAGCCCCAAAAAGGGGTCTATGAATGTTGAGATATGGGGTGCCATGCCAGCGAGAGCGCCCAAACCTTCTCTCTGAATTTCTTGGGCTGGCGCCCCACACCTCTGAGAGCTCTAGGGAAGTCAATTCTTTCCATTTCTTCCCCATCTTTTCATACTAGTTCCTTAGAGACGTACCTATATTTCCTAGTTGATTCCAACCCTATAAGGTACATTTAAACATCATGAAATCCATAAACATGAGATCATTCATAATTCAATTCAAGAGAAGTTAAGATCAAAGTCAAGAGAAGTAAGAGTCAAGTCTAGAAGTTAAGAAGCAAATCAAATAGAAGTTATAAAACTTTCAAAAATCTTTTCCAAATGTTTTAACTTTGTTTTAAGACTTAAAGTTCAAGTTGAGTTAAGATTAAAGAGAAAAGTTTGAAGTTCATTTCTTCAAAAGTATATGGGGACTATGCATTCCTAAAAGGTTTAAAATGATTTCGCATTTGAACAAGAAAAGAAAACCTCGATTTTTATAAAGCCTTCGGGCTAGTTTTTAGAAAAGAGGAATCGCTTTCTAAATGAAGCAAGAGGGGAAACTTTGATTTACAAGATATCCTTTGAGCTAAGTTTTTGAGCAGTAATCTCAAATCACAGAAAGAAGTATGTTTGTAAACATAAGAGCTAATATAATATTTTTGGGAATAGTATTGAGCACTGATATGGGAGAGAGTTCAGACAACTCACAGCTTCCATAAACCCCATAGCCATCATGGATAGAAAAGGATCATACATTTTAGATGATTCCTTTAGTACTTTTTAGCATAGACTAGTGTATCCACTTAGTAGTTCAGGTTTTGTACCCTCGGCAAGGTATAGGACCACCCTGGCAGCATGAGGCAAAACGATGTATCATCACAATAGCTCTTATGTGATAGTTGTCGGTTACAGAAACTCCCACAGAAGTAATTGTATTATTATATACATAGTTTATTATATTTTTACAGACATTTTCTGAGTAATAGTGTATCTTTGCATGCACACAAAGTTGGCATCATGTTTTAAACAACTTTTCTTTATATTGTGCTTGTTTTAAACTGATTTATATTGAAATGCGTTTAGATATGTTGAGTTGAGCCACGTAAGTTTTTTAGATTCCTTTCAAGATTAAGTTGTGTTTAGCATTCCAACTCGCATACTCATACATTCAATGTACTGATGTCAGTTGGTAACATTTTATTATGATGCAGACACGGGTAACTAGGATCAACATCCAGTGAATCGTTGATCTAGTTGAGCCCTTTAGATTCAGTTGGTGAGCCTCATTGCATTTCGAAGGACTCTTTTTATTGATTTTAGTATTTCATAGTTAGGATGATCACGGGTCCTGTCCCGACATCCATATCTGTTGTTTTAGACGCTTTATAGACAGTCAGATGTTTTTTAGTATTTTCATTGTCATTATCTTGTGTTAAGACTTCAGTTTGCCTTAATGTCCAGTTGAATGTTCCTTTACAACATTCTAGTTTATTTCATAGATTTATCTTTATTGGTTTAAGTCTTCCGCTAAGTAAGTAAGTCATGCTAAGGGCTTCAATGATTCTCGAGTGTTAACCATGTCTAGAGTGTAAGCTCGGGGTGTGACATGATTAAACACAACTCAATATACTAAAACAATAATATACTAACTAAAAGTCAACTACATTCACAAGAATTGAGAAAAAGACTAAAATGAGGAACTAACCTTAACAAAGAGGAGAGAGGCAGCGACAACAGCAAGGAAGAAGCTGGGGCGGCGGCGACGAAATAGAGTGAAGAGGGAAGGGAGAGAATAGAGTGAAGAGAGAACAAGATAAGGAGGAAACAAAACTGGAAATCCCGATCTAGTCATGATATTTCAAAATAAGCGATGGACAGCGTTTCTTTGTCCGTCCTTTTTTTCAAAAGAGTTGCTCAATGTTTTGATAAAAAAATGACCGACTAAGAGACTTTGTCCGTCGCTTTCCTTAATTGACTGAAAGCAACGAACTTTGAGATGTTGCCTGTCGCTTCTTTACAAAATTAATTAAATAATTCATTATTAATTATATACATAAATAGCGCAAAAATCCATGAAAAAAGCGACGGACGGATAAAAAAATTATTTTTACTAAAAAGCGATGCACAGTATGGCTAATGGCGTCGCTTTTTGGAGATACACCGTCCGTCTCTTTCTGGAGCGACACCGTCCGTCGCTTTTAGTCCGTTGTTTTTTAGCAGCATTTTAGTAGTGTCGTGTAGGATCAATGTATTCATTTGCTTAATTTTATATAAGTTAAAGTGTCTACTTACTATGCACACACCCAAAGTTAAAGGATATACTTGCTAACTGAAGCTAAGTTAATAGTCATGTTTATGTATTATGTCCGTCATTTTCAATGCACACATATTCAAACCATCGTCCTTTGTATAAGAGTAAAAAGTGGTATCTTATCTTTCTCAATAATAATAGACGTTGATTGCACGTCCTGAGCCCAACTTTGTGCGTTTCAATGACCTTTTTCTTTTATATTTAAGAGACTGAAATATGTATAATTTACTTTCTATGTTTTATATTATTTGACGAACCTCATCGACTAGACATACCCTTTAAAAAACTTTAGTTGATAATGTATTTTACTAGAGTAACTTTAAATTATACAAATAAAATTGAAAGTACAAGTAATATGTCATGGAGGAAGTACATTTATTTGAGAGACTAATAGTTAAAAAAGCAAAGGCTATTAAAAGGTACATATTTAAACAAATGCCAAACAGAGGCTACGTCTAAATACGACAGATCAACAAGACGATATAAAAATTATGTTGAAGATTTTTATTAAAACTATTACCTTGTATACAAATCACAATGAAGCAAATTGTATAGAGGAAGCAAGAACTTACTAAATGACCTTTTATCTTTAAAGAGGACAACATACAAGTAAACATTACAAATAATTGTAGGGTAGAAATAATATTTTCGCCTTGTAAGAGAAGCAATTGATATTTCTTGACTTTATCTTTGGTGTCTCTAGGTGAAAATTTATCAATAACATGTAGTTTGCATATTCAATCTTGTATTTTTGGAGTGATGGAGTTTAGGGTAAGTCTATGTGTCATATGAGGCTAATCTTCCAATTGCTAAAGAAATAAATAGGAACACAATAATATGTATTAGTAGTGACGATAAGAAGACCTAACATCTAATGTTTAAGAAGATGGATAATATTATAATAGTGTCTGTAACATACTTAGATGTCATGAGAAGGCTTTTTGTATGATTTCTTTGTGAACTATATTACATGTAATATGGTCGTCGTTATCTTGAACTGTAGTTGGACTGATCAATACTTTGACGCAGTTAGATTTTTTAGCTCAAGATAAAGCAACATATAATTTACCACGACAAAACGGATGTTCCTACAAATAAATACCAACAAATTCCAATGTTTGACCTTGTGCTTTATTTATAGCCATGACATAACATATTCGGATGAGGAATTGAGTACGTTTGAATTGAAGAGCCGATATTTCATCTTGTGAGGTTAGTAAAGAAATGCGTGAATAAACACATACTTATTTTCAATATCTCCACTAGATATTGTAGGACTAATGATATGACTCTTGAAATCATTACAAATTAAGTGTGTTCCATTGCATAAGCCATCAGAAGGATTCAAGTTACGTAATAAAATTATTGGACAATTTTTTTGTAGAATTAATTGATAAGGAGGTAAACCTGCATGATTTAAATTGTGCATAAAATATTCATATTCACTTTGATCTTTTGGATCAATCGTTTCATCAATTGCAAGATAAATTTTTGGAGGTGTCGGGTATTGAGTTATTAGCATATTATTAATCTCATCAATGAAGTCTTTTTTTATTGTTAAAATGGAACGAAAACTAATGAATGAAGTATCTGAATGGTATACATGCAAATTTAGAGAAGTAATTTTAAATAAATCATGTAAAGATCCTTGTTCAATAGTGAGTGGAATAATTAAAGAATCGGGAACAATGATTTTTCCTTCAACATTTATTTCTTCACTACCATTACCAATTCACATTAAATATTCACAGAAAGCAGGATCTGACTTTGCGCGCATGTTGTAAGATAATTTTAGTTTTTAAAGATGGGACCGAATTTCAGATATGGTAAGCTTTCATCGATAAAATCTTTTTTTTATCACTGCGAACAATAGGAAGAGTTGTCTAAAATCTCCACTAAAAATGACAACTTTACCACCAAAAATTATATTATTTTCCATCAAGTCTTTTAAAACAAAATCTAAAGCTTCAATTAATTTTTTTTTGGCCGTTGAAATTTCATCCTTGACAATTAATTTAGCATCTTGAATAAGAGAGGCTAAGCAACTTTGTTTGCTTATATTACAAGTAAAAATTTTTCTCAATGTCTATGGGCAATTTAAAGCGGGAATGAGCAGTTCGACCTCCAGGAAGAAGTGAAGTTGCCACACCGGAGCTTGCGGTCGCTAAGCTATGATGCCACAATGTCTGAAAGCAGCTAATAAGGTACGATATAAGAAAATTTTCATGTTTCACCTGGTCAATCAATGAAAAAAGGACATGGTTGATTTGAAAAAATTTAACGTAAGATAATATTGTAAGCTCTCTTTTGTTTGAAGTTCATTTTTTTTCTAACAATAGACCTTCTGCATTAACAGTAATATTTCTTTCGAAGTAATCATCTCTAGCTTCTCTTTCTATTCAGGGGGTTCTATTATTTGAGCAGCGAGCTGAAATTCGTTGATATCATTGAGTTTAAGATATCATTGATATGATTTAATACTCTGTGTTGTACATTACGGGTATTTAAATTGGCAAATTGTATGAAATCATCGATAATTGGGTTCCCAAATTATTCTCATAGTTATTTTTTTGGATTTTGAGGATTGCAATAAACTAATAATGTAGTGAATAGATGACGTAGGATATAAGGCATTTGGTAACTTACAACTTTAGTCATATTGTCACGACCCAAAATCAAGCCGCGAGTGGCACCCACACTTATCCTACTATGTGAGCGAACCAACCAATCTAAAACCCCAACATATTGAACAAAATACAAAGCGGAAGACTTAAAACTCATTAACGAAATCAATTAAATAACTTCTAAAATTTATAACTCATTATCCCCAAAATCTGGAAGTCATCATCACAAGAACATCTATCCTCAAGTTACTAATCTAAAAGTATCTAAGAAGCTAAAATAAATAAAAGGCTAGTCCATGCCGGAAGTTCAGGCATCAAGACTTGAAGAGAAGATCCAGTCCAAGCTAGAAGCATTAGCTCACCCTGAAATCCGGTGTAGTGAAGACTGGCTAGAATTGTTGTTGAGTTGAAGACGACGGTACGTTTGCTGCATTCCCCAAATAACAAAGAAAGAAACAACAAGTAGGGGGTCAGTACAAAACACAAGTACTGAGTAGGTATCATCGGCCAACTCAAAATAGAAAACAGTATATATCAGTTCATATCATAAATCAACTACAATACTCAACATGTAGCAACAAGTACTATAATCATCAATAAGTACTACCAAGTTCATCCATGAGGACTCAAGCCTCAATACCACACTCATTTGGGAAATTAGGTTCATTACATTGAGTATATAAACATCTCTCAAGATTCATTATCTTTCTTCCTCTTGTGTCGGTACGTGACACTCCGATCCCCTACTACTATGTGTCGGTACGTGACACTCCGATCCCCTAATTCTACGTGTCGGTTCGTGACACCCGATCCCTTAATACTATGTGTCGGAACGTGACACTCCGATCCCCTAATTCTATGTGTCGGAACGTGACACTCCGATCCCCTAATTCTACGTGTCGGTTCGTGACACCCGATCCCCTAATACTATGTGTCGGAACGTGACATTCCGTTCCCCTA
>JABWTJ010000004.1:128185-245685 GCA_016801875.1 Solanum sitiens
GAGGACGTCCTCCACGTGACCTCTTCACGGCCTTTCTCGCACTTTTCCTCTCCGAGCTACAGCCCCAGATGGCTGGCTCAGACTTTCTTGTCTTGCCGGTCGTTGTGTTGGTTGCATTCGTTGCTCTAGTTCTAACCATCTTATGAATTGAAATAGAGTGAAGATGGTCAGATACCAATTTGTATCACCTAGATACCAATTGAATCCAAGTAATAGCACGAAAGAAAGAAAGAAAGAGTGGAATTTTCCTAAAGTCTTATAGCCTCTCAAAGAAAAGTAAAGGCGTCCCCCTACCGTTCTTTAAGACTCTACTAGACTCGTTCTTGTGTGATGAGACTAACGAACCTAATGCTCTGATACCAAGTTTGTCACGACCCAAAATCTAGCCGCGAGTGGCACCCACACTTATCCTACTATGTGAGCAAACCAACCAATCTAAAACTCCAACATATTGAACAAAAATACAAAGCGGAAGACTTAAAACTCATTAACGAAATCAATTTAAATACCTTCTAAAACTTTATTAACTTCATTATCCCCCAAAATCTGGACGGAAGTCATCATCACAAGAACATCTATACTCAAGTTACAAATCTAAAAGTATCTAAGAAGCTAAAATAAATAAAAGGCTAGTCCATGCCGGAAGTTCAAGGCATCAAGACATTGAAGAGAAGATCCAGTCCAAGCTAGAAGCATTAGCTCACCCTGAAATCCGGTGTAGTGAAGACTGGCTAGAATTGCTGCTGAGTTGAAGACGACGGTACGTTTGCTGCATTCCCCAAAAAACAAAGAAAGAAACAACAAGTAGGGGGTCAGTACAAAACACAAGTACTGAGTAGGTATCATCGGCCAACTCAAAATAGAAAACAGTATATATCAGTTCATATCATAAATCAACTACAATACTCAACATGTAGCAACAAGTACTATAATCATCAATAAGTACTACCAAGTTCATCCATGAGGACTCAAGCCTCAATACCACACTCATTTGTGAATTAGGTTCATTACATTGAGTATATTAACATCTCTCAAGATTCATTATCTTTCTTCCTCTTGTGTCGGTACGTGACACTCCGATCCCCTAATTCTACGTGTCGGTTCGTGACACCCGATCCCCTAATACTATGTGTCGGAACGTGACACTCCGATCCCCTAATTCTACGTGTCGGTTCGTGACACCCGATCCCCTAATACTATGTGTCGGAACGTGACACTCCGATCCCCTAATTCTACGTTTCGGTTCGTGACACCCGATCCCCTAATACTATGTGTCGGAACGTGACACTCCGATCCCCTACTTCTACGTGTCGGTTCGTGACACTCGATCCCCTAATACTATGTGTCGGTACGTGACACTCCGATCCCCTACTTCTACGTGTCGGTTCGTGACACCCGATCCCTTAATACTATGTGTCGGAACGTGACACTTCGATCCACTAACATCATTCCATCAAATCATCAAGCGTTCTCTTATACCAAGGCATCATCAATCTCATTACTTTAGTTCATCAAGCCTTCTCTTATACCAAGGCATCATCAATAACAAGGTGAATTAGGGTTTCTTCAAGATTTTGGATTCAAAAGCTTCATTATGCTTATTTTATCACAATCACATAATCACATTCATGCAAGCATACAATTAAGCATATAGAAGGGTTTACAATACTACCAATACATATCATTCGCTATTAAGAGTTTACTACGAATAGTATCAAAACCATAACCTACCTTCACCGAGGATTCGTGATCAAGCAAGCAATCTCTCAAAGCTTTTTGTTTCCTCTTCGTTTGTCTCTCTCTATCGATCGTTCCTCTCTCTCCTTGTTCTTTCTATTTTTCTTCTTCAAAACCCTCTTTCTTTTCCCTAATTAGCATATAATTAAGTATAAAAGATGAGGAATTAACCCACTAAGTAACTCAAGGTTATCTCCTTTACACCCCCAAGAATTTGAGTTATTAATATTAACCCACGAAATTCATAATTATAGCAGGAATAGTCCAAAACGCCCCTTTAAAACTTACCCAGAAATCCGACCCAGACTGGGATTACGCAACCTGTGACGGCCCGTCGTGCCTGCGACGGTCCGTCCTGCAGGTTCGTCACAACCTTCAGAGACTCAATTTCCTTGATGAGTCTGAGACGGTCCATCGTGCCTACGATGGTCCGTCCTGCACTTCCGTCACGACGGACAGAGAATTGCTCCCAGTACCCAATTCTCAAGAGTTGAAGTGTTTTGAAACGGAACCTCACAACGGTCCGTCGTGTCTGTGACGGTCCGTCCTGCAGGTTCGTCACAACCTTCAGAGAGTCGATTTCAGTACTCAAATATAAGAATTCCAAGTGTTTTGGAACGAGACACCCTCGACGGTCCATCGTACCCATGACGGTCCGTCGTGGGATACGTCGTCTCAGACAGTTTTTCCAGAAATAAAATCTGCTGCTCAAAACGACTAAGCAGGTCGTTACACATACATTCTATTAAGTTACTATCACAAAGTAGAAGTCCTCTTTTTCCTACAGATTCTCTAAATATATTATACGACACTCAATTTATAATTTGTAAATCTCGATATCATTTTGGTGCTCTCACGTTCATCAGAAGGAGTCGTATTTAATATTGCTCTCATTCTGTTGGATGACATGTAACAATACGATCAATAATTTTTCCTTGTTTACGACTCGTCCACATTTTATCAGAAGATGACCATACAAAATATTCAAGAAATTTTTTATACATTAAATTAAGGCTTTTATCATATTTATTAGTAGCATTCATAAAAAGAATTCAGTTAGCATCATTTTTCTTATTGTAGGATTATTTAGTATCTTAGCAATGTTGTCATTACTCTTGAAAGAAACAAATTATTGTCCTTCTACATGTACTTGAAGATGGTATACACTTGAATTCATTTCATTGATAGGGAAAGCAAATATACCCCATGTATCTTCGAAGGGCGAGACCCATCTAATTGATTGTCACATCCCTAGAGCACACCCCAGAAGATATGGCACTCTCGGAGTGCAACCGGCGTACTTAAACTCTCAGAGGTCTTGTACAAGCCCTTTCATATCGTTCATCGCATATATACATATGAAAAGTAGTGCGGAATTAAAACTTTTCACAACATTCTAATAGTCTTTCAAAATATCTTTCATATAAAATCCATAGGAAATACTAAGGGTGTGTTTGGTATGGAGGAAAATGTTTTCCATGAAAACTATTTTCCTAGAAAATGTTTTCTTGAAAAACAAGTAGATTTTGGACTTATTTCCTCATGTTTGGTTGGTGTGTAGAAAATATTTTCCGAAAATGATTTTAAGTGTTTGATTTATGAATGAAAAATATTTTTGAGAGATATCTTTTATTTTTACTAGAGTAAAAAATAATTTATGAAATTGACAATATTTTTTAAAATTAAAATTATTATTTTTTGGGATGGGGGTGGGGGTGGGGTGGGGGTAGTGTATGGGGGCGGAGGAGGAGGGAGGGGGTAGGAGTGAAAAAATAAAAATTTAATGTTGATAGTATTTTTAAAAAATAAAATTAATTTTTTTGGGAGTTTGGGGGGGATGGCCGCGGGGGGGGGGGGGGTTAGGAATTTAAAAATAAAAATTTGAAGTTGAAAATATTTTTAAAAAGAAAAATTATTTTTTTGGGGAGAGGGTGGGGTTGGGGGGAGGGGGGCTGGCCGGTGGGGTCAGGGATTGGGCGAAAAAATAAAATTTTGAAATTGAAAATTTTTGATGTTTTTCCCAAAAAAGATGTAATTTCAAATTGGAGGGGGATTTTGGAAAATGTTTTCCTTAATTTTTGAAGGGAAGTCATTTTCCTTAATTTTGAGGAAAATGAGTTGACTTGGAAAATATTTTACAAAACTTTTGTCCCAACCAAACATGGGAAAATTGAAAAACATTTTCTAGAAAATGTTTTCCTTCATACTAAACACACTCTAAGTTTCGTTTCATCAAATCTTAAACACAAGAATACTTGGATACGGCCCATACAATACGAATATAGAAATACTTAGTCTATTACAATACTTTGATAAAAGAAATAAAAGACATTTATGCACTCGAGTCAAATGAGGACATACTTCAACTTGCTTGAACGATACTATAATCTAAGCTTAGCTCCCAAAAGCACATTCACCTATGAATCACTTTAGAAATAGATAAAAGCATGGAATTAGTACAAACACATATACTAAGTATGACATAATGCATAAAATCATGAAAACAAACATTTATGGAAATATGAATCTTTTGATTTAAATATCATAATATAAGCAGCAGAACAACATTTATCATCTTAGAATCACATAAGATATCACTTAATCAATTTCACATTTTAAGGACAACTTTACAGTAACCAAGTTCACTACAGTGAAGTTCCTCAACTTCCTATCGGACACTTTCTAGCATGTAATTCCCTCATTAAAAGCTATTCTATGACTCACTTAAGTAAGACAAAGAGAGACCGCTCATACACCCTCTCTAGGCACACCTAAATGATTCTTAAGACCACCTATAATGAGATACACACACTTACAATACACCAACCACATAAACATGATATCCTCTTACCAAAGGTGATTCTAAGGTTCACTTGAGTGAGTTGTGAAGCGACCGCCCATACAATCCCTTTCACACACACTTAAGAGATCCTTTAGATTACCTAGGATAAGATCATTCTCACTTAACATAATAGCTTTCATAGAATATGACATTCACCTCCCAAAGGTTATCAAAAGACCTACTCAAGTAAATCAAGAAGAAAATTTCCATGTTTGACCTCTTCAAGATTACCTAAGTAATCCTTAAGACTACCTAAGTTTGGATCATGTCTACATAATCAACCAATTTTCCTAACTAGAGTCATTCTTAAGACTTATCTAGGTAAGATACGAAGTGATCATTCTTATGCCCCTTCACACCTTAATTTGACAACCCTTAACTACTCTAGACAAGTACTTATTAATTTAACATGTTTTTTAACTTATTTCATTACATTCATTAGTTCATTTAAGAGACATTAATTACATAAAGGACATTCAAATAATGGTCTTAGAGAAGACCTAGGGACTCTTACTAACATCTTCAAAGCCTATTTTGCGATGTCTAGATAGCGTCTCATATCACCACCTAAACTTCAGAACTTCTCTAATGCTAGTAGGTATCCCATATGATGAGAATAGGCAATAACCGACATAAACCATGGTAGCAAAGCATGGAATCCGGAGTTGTAACCTACTCTGATGGAGGGTGTTATACTTGCCAATGGTAGAACTTAGACAAATCACATGTAGGCATATGGTTAAGGAATATGAAGGTTTTCTTTGCCCTCTAGCCTCATTCTTTAACTAGAGTCACTTACCTTACCATACTCACTCGATGCTAGCCTTTGTTCTCATATAGTAATTTACATTAAAGGATCATACAAAGGGGTTCCATATCAAGTTCATAACCCAACCACATTCACCCTACCAAAGAGGTCCCCTAGTACTCCCTTACAATGGCGAAAAGGATAGCTCTAATGACTTTCTTAAGGATGATATGACGTCGTTCCAGCCAACCAACGTTAATTCCATCATTCATACATGAAGGATACCATTACCGCTTTCGACTTCAAGGTTCATAACCTTACCACTGGGTTCAAGGTTTCACATAAAGGACCTTCTTAGAATCATTCAAGGTCTCATGTCATTCATACATACAAGACTAATAGGCTTTATCATTCTAAGTCAAAACATCACATATTCACATTCATACATGTATCAAGTAAGGGACACAACTCTACCACACAAGACACACCAATGACTTCACTTTATCACATTTAGCATATCATTCTAGAAGCACATAGGAACAAACATTATCATATTTAAGTCATCCTATACACTACTATAACATCATCAATATAAACATCATAGACTCATATAGTCAAGTAGGAATAACCATTCATCAACTCTAAGACTACACACATAAGGACATAGTCATAGTCTAACATGATCACCTAACAACATCAATAGAAGAAAACATACTTTTACATTACTCACATGTAGACAGATATGATCATACTTCACATAATCACTACACAAAGCATCATAGTATATCAAGTAGTTTGCGACAAGGCCATGATCATCATAATACATAAAGTAACGCCGACGAGGCCATATCAATTGCAAGTAAAGCACATAGCATCGCCACCATAAGTGGACCATACCAATCAAAACATAATTCAAGAGTTACATTACTTAAAATAAAGATAATTAGGGCAGTTTACCACCAATCCATTCTCACCACTTAAATCCATAGCTAAATCATCCAATTCAATACCATAAGGCCCTTACCCATGGCCATGAACATCAATTCAATACAAAAACTATAATACAATGAATCTAAGTCAATTCAATATAGATTTATAAATCTAAGACAACCTAGACATTAATTCAATACAATTCTTACATCATTCAATAGCTCATAGAAAACTACACTAGAATTCATAAACATTAAGACAATATCACTTAACCCATAAAGTAGTCAAAAACTAGGGTTCATCAATTACATGGGTTCATAGGTTAATTGAGTTAAAATCACATAATTAACAAAAATTCAATCAATATTCAATGATTTAAAACCTTTAATGCAAGAACCGATGGATAGATCATAAAATTGGAAAAGTTCATCTTTAGAAAACTTTAGAAATCTCTTTGAATTTTGGGATCCTTGATGAATAGAGTTTCAAGGATCAAAAATCATACCTCAATGATGTTAATCCACAAAATTGATGAAGAATCACCACTCAAATCTCCAATCCAAGGTCTTCCTTGAGTTTTAGCTTCAATGGAATACTAGAGAATTTCTAAGATATTTTTGGATTTTGATTTTGAAGAATGAGTTCATCTAGGTATTTAGGACTTATAAACCCACTTAAAATACCTAAAATACCATTAGTAAACCTCCCAAACTCTTATTTGGGTGTTGGGTGAATTTACCAATTCATCCTTGCAACTTACAGTGAAGCTGCGCCAGGAACAAACCTCACCAACGACTGGCCATCGACGGACCGTTTGTCCACCAACGATCATCTTGTCTGGCGTTGTTTTAATCAAAGACTGACCATTGGGATCTTGAGCTCCCTAGGCTAATTCTTGACCAACGACTCCCATCGACGGGGCGTTGACTGCCCAACGAGCTGTCGTTTGCCTCAGTCGATTGGGCTGGTCTTGACAACCTTTGGCTCAAATGAAAGTCCTTCTTCAAGGACCCTTGGTTGGTCCTTGGGGAATTTTACCCGGACGTTTCCAACCCGAATTTGTTTGTATACGAGTGTAGGACCTCCCATATCAATTTCATCCGAAATGAATACATAAAACTCGACAAAACATGCTAAGACACACAAGGTCGTTTCAAGGCAAACCTTTCAAACGTCATGAACGTTCTTGGACGTTTGACCTCCAAAAATCATGAAACTTGACACACTGACTATAAACACTATAATAACTCATATAAGGACCTCATAAGCTCATGAAACACACATATAGACACATAATCACACGTGAGGCACATAGGTGACTTAGTCGTCGAACATCTTAGTCGTCCCTTGACGTTTGATTTCCAATGCACCTAAATATTTAGACACTACCTCAATACCACATTCTAAACCAATTTAGAACCTAAGACCCTCATGACAAACATATTAGACTCTAGCTTCACCTAAGTCATTTTCGATGTATCACACAGATTGATATTATTTTATCTCATCTGTTTCAACATTTGTATCATTAGAGTATACGTGAAATGCAATTATCTTGTTCTTTGTGAATATATTTGTAAATATATTTGAAACCTTTAATATCATAACAATCTCAATGTTTATATGATAACTATATTTTAAAAATCAAGAAAGGGTTGTACGGGACAATCCAAAAGTAATCTATTCGATGACATCTTATTCTATAAATATTTTAGTGTGTCGTCTTTAATAAATTAGATATGAATTTTTTCTTTCGTTGTTTTTTCAGCAAAGTCTTTGGGTATTTATTTGCAGTGTTTTTTTGGTACAAGGAGACGAGAAATTTATCAAGATTTGGCAATTCAGCACAAACAAATTTTCATATGCCTCTGGAGTTAATAACTTATACTTTTCTTCCAAGATAACAAGGAAATGAGCATGTGAAAGTCCTTTTTTTTAACTCTATAATATACATAAATGCTGGAACTTTACCAAACACATGTCTTTTTGAAATATCTTTTCTTAGTTCTTCTAATTTGGCATGAAATATTCGGTTAAGCAAATCGGGCATGTTTTTTGCTTCATCTGTAGGCAGAATGTTAGCTTTTATTTCAGGCCATATGGCACTACATTTTCAGAAAGATATCAGTTTTTTTAAAATATTGCACCAACGCAATAACATCCATATATTGTCGGCGCATGTCTCTTGGACCTCCCGTAAAACTATGAAAAAGTATTTTATGTCTACCTATTTGTGAGGCTTCTCTTTCTCCATGGCGCAACATATCTAAACGTCCTCCCAACACATAGATTCTAAACAATTCTTTGTTACAAGAAGCAAAGTCTAATCGTTGACTTTCAATTTTGATCCATTGGTCAACTGAGAATTGCTAAAATGGTCTTTCATGTAAAATTATATTTTATTTCTCTCTTATCTTTAATTTGTAGTTATAATATTCATGGCAAGAGAACATTTTTCTTTTGTACTTCCCTTTTTGCATGTTTACAGATTCCATGTCAAGAAAACCATCGATGAAACACATATTTCTTACACTTGATAATAGTTCATGTTGACAGTATGGTTGGTTATTATGCATATGAGTCATAGGATTTATTTTGTGAATACCTCAATGTCATTCATTTTGACCATAAGAAAATAGAAGTAGATATTATTATGGATCATAAGAGTCATTATAGTAGTTTACCAATTGATTTCCATTTCTTTTTGTATATATGCGAATATGTGGTGTTGGTATAAAGTTATTGTCATTTTTTTATAACCCATGTGTCAACAACTTCTGAATTTGTAGGTAAGTTATAAACTCGTTGGTCTAGACTAGCATTACATTTAATGTAACACCTCTAAAACGACTTAGATGAAACTAGAGTCTAAAACTTGTGTCATGAGATTTTAAAGTTCTAAAATGAGTTATAATGATGTTTATAGGCAGTTTCTAAATTTTGGAGGTCAAACGTCCAAGAACATCCATGACATTTGAAAGGTTTGCCTTGAAACGTGCTTGTGTGCCTTAGTGTGTTTCGTCAAATTTTACGTGTTCGTTTTGGATGAAATTGATGTGGGAGGTTCTCAACATGTGTACGAGTATGTTCAGGTTGGAAACTTCCAGGAAACAGTCGCCAAGGACCAACCAAAGGGTCCTTGAGGAGGACCCAACTCCTAGCCAAAAGTTGTCAAAACCAGCCCCACTTACGGATGGCAATCGATGCCCAATAGGCTGGTTGACACCCGTAGGTGTAGGGCACAGGTTGACACTTAGGCTGGGGAGCTTGTGCTTCCATTTGGCTAGTCTCTGACCTAAACCACAGACCAACAAGACGTTCCATTGGTTGGGCTATAGGGCGTTGATGGGCAACCATCGATGAGACCTGCAGTTTTCTGCAGGGTCTCGACCAGCCTAAGGCTATTTTGGGGTTTTCACCTAGCCTTCCTAAAATTAGTTGGACAGTTTCTTAAGGCTATTCTGGGTATTTCTCGTGGGTTTATAAGTCTAAAATACTTAAATGAATTCACTTTTCAAAATCAAACCCCCAAAGCCTCTAAAGAATTCTTCATTAAAGCTTTAAGGGAGATTGGAGCTTGGAAGTGAGTTTATCCATCAATTCTTCTCAATTTTTATGTTCTAACATCAATTAAGGTATGGTTTTCATCCTTGAATCTCTTTTCTTCAAGGAGCCAATCTTCAAAGTGATTTTCCAAGTCTTTCTCAAAAGATGAACTTCTAAATTGTAATCTAGCCATGGGTTCTAGCATAAAACATTTTGAATCATTGTATTATGATTGAATTGATGTTAATTTGATGATTTTAACCTAAAAACTCTATGAACCCATGCAAACCGTGCAATCCTAGTTTTGACTTTTTATGGGTGAAGTGATCATGTCTCTACACTATTGAATTCTTGTGTAGTTTGATTTGGGCTATTGAATTATGAAAGAATTATGTTAGAATAATATGTAGGTTGTCCTAAATGGATGAATTTGTATTGTATTACTTTGAATTCATTGTATACTGAGATTATTGGATTGAATTGGTGATCATGGCCTTTGGTAAGAGCCTTTGGAGTATTGAGTTGGTTGATTTGGTTGTGGATTGAAGTTGTGAGATTGGATTAGTGGTATGCTGCCCTAACTCTCTCTATATTGTGTAATATAGTTCTTGAATTATGATGATGATTGGTATGGTCCACTTATGGTGGAGGTGCTTATATGTTATACTTGTGAATTATGTGGACTCGTCGACATTACTTTATGAATTGTGAAACAACGTGGCCTCGTCGGCATTACTTTATGAATTATGGTATTATAATGTTATTACTTGATTATGTGAGTATTGTGAAGGTTTTGATGACTTATTTGTATACGTGAAGTCAAAGCATGAGTTCTCTTAGTTGATGACCTGTGTCTCTAGTAGGCTATAGTGAAGTCCTTATGTGTAAGACTTGATATTGAAGTATGATGCTTTCTTGATGGCTTATATGATACTTGTGATGGTTTATATAGATGGTGCTATATTAGTGAATAGGGTGACCTATAGTTGAATTGGTTGTCCCTAGGTGCTTCTTGAATGGTATGTTATATGTGATAAGGTAAAGCATATGTGTGTCTTGTTTTGATAGACTTGTCTCTTACTTGATACATGTAGAATGAAAATATGGATCTTGAGTTAGTATGCTAAAGCCCATTAATCTTGTATGTGTTATTGACATGTGTCCTTGAACATAGTTAAGAAGGTCGTTTATGTGGAACCTTTTAGAATGAAGGTTATGATATCCTTGAAGTTGAAATTCGTAATGGTATCTTTCTCGTGTGAATGATGGACTTAGGATTGATTGGCTGGAACGACATGAAATCATCCTTAGGAAAGTCATTGATCTATCCTCTTAACCATTGTAAGTCAACCCTAGGGGACCTCTTTGGCAAGGTGTAATGTGACTTGGTTATGAACTAGATATAGGACCTCTTCCTATGCTCATTTATTGAATTATTCTATGAGAACAAAGGCTAGCACCGAGTGAGTATGCTTGGAAAGTTGCTCTAAATAAGATAAATTAGAGAACAAAGAAACCCTCGATATTCCTTAACCATGTGCCTACATGTGATGTGTCCTAGTTCTACCATTGGCAAGTAGAACACCCTCCATCGGAGTAGGTTTATGATTATGGCTTCCATGCCTAGCTAGTATGGTCTATGTCGATTATTGTCTATTCTCATCATGTGGTATACATGTTAGTGTTGGATAATTTCTATGAAGTTTAGGTAGCGGAATGGGACGCTATCTAGACATTGCACAACTAGGATTTGAAGATATTAGTGTGTGAGTTCCCTAGGTCTTCTCCAAGACCATTATGTGAATGTCCTTAAATGTTGAATGTCTCTTAAATGATCTAATGAACACAATGACTTAAGGAAAGGTATCTTAAAGAAAAGGCAAGTATCTAGAGTAGCTTTGAGGATTGCTTAGGTAGGTTTTGGAGAGGGTATATGGGCATTCTCTTCTTGTCTTACTTGGGTGAGTCTTAGAGTAATTCTAGGTAGGAAGTTTGATTAATGAAATGGGAATAATCTTACCTTAGGTAGTCTAATGGATCTTTTTGGTGTGTGTGAAGGGATTGTATGGGCGGTCGCTTCATAACTCACTCAAGTGAGCCTTAGAATCACCTTTGGTATGAGGGTTTCATATTTATGTGTTTTGATGTGTTCTTGATGATATCTTGTAATATGTGATTTATATGTGAAGTTGGTGTGATATATGGTTCTCTATAATAGTATGATGTTTTACTGTAAAAGAGCATATTTTGATACAAATGTTCGTTTCTCATGATTTATTGCATTATGTCATACTTAGTACATACATTTTACTAATTTCATACATTTTGTCTATTTCTAAAGGTGTGGCTAGCAGGTGAGAGGTGTCTTGAAGCAAGGCTTGGAATCTAGGACTCTTACAAGAAAAGTTGGAGTATGTCCTCACTTGACCCGAGGACATTTATTTCTTTTATTGAAAAGTATTGTAATAGACTAAGTTTCTATATTTCGATTGTATGGGCCATGTCCCAAGTATTCTTGAGTCTAAGATTGGCGTATGTTGAGACTTAGTATTTCCTATGGTTTTATATGAAAGATGTTATGAGATATTATTCGTGTAAAAAGTTTCAATTTCGCACTATTTTTCATACATGTATGCAATGAATGATGTCAAAGGGCTTGTACATGACCTCCGAGAGGTCAAGTATGCCATGTTGCAATCTGAGAACACCATATCTTCTAGGATGTACTCTCGGAGTGTGACATTTAAAAGAAAAATAAAAGTAGGCAATATTTGATAAAGATTTCAAAAAAATAGAATAAGAATTATTAGGTTTCAATACATTCATTAAAGTTAGTACAATATTCTTATTAAGCTTATTTGAACATATCATTCGATTGCGAAGTTCGTTTTCACTGTCAAAGAAATATAATTGTAAATTTTAAATTTTTTGATACTTGGAATCAAATTATTGATGAAATGATACATTTGTCCTTGAACTATGAAGGTGTAAACACCTTTATTTTGTTTTTCCAAGTTTTTATCATAAGTTACTCCAAGCGACGTGAAAGAGAATATGTTATTATATTTCTAATTTAGGTTCGAAATTCTTTTGATTCAGCAGTGTTACTCAAATAGAGATTAGTCGATACATGTGGCATATCATATGAAGTTAAGTGAACAGAACCATTGCTGCAACAAAATGTCATAGGTTCATATTCAAACTTTTTGGCACCGCAAAATTTATAATTAGGAACAACTTTAAGGTGAAGATAAGTGATTTGTGCTTGTGTATTTAACAGGAAGTCAACCGGGTTGAATTTTCACGTGCAAATTAAATCTTAAGGTAATAATTATGTGATATGTAACAAGGAATATGTAATTGTGCTTGTTTTCGGTGAAAGGTGAGAATTGAACGTGAAGATATTATAGTAGTTGAATTTTTAGTAGATTATGTACAGTGTGCACTAGATGTTGAATCTTTAATTTTAAAGTTATAGATTAGATTAAAGAGAAGTTTTTAAGTCTTTGAGAATTTTAGAATTGAAAAGGAGAAAAATTTTCATCTTTACTAAATGAGATTATTCTAACTTGTTTGACCTTATAATAGGGACCTGTGAGAAGAAATTGGTTGCCTCAATGGATGTTAGGTTAGTTAAGCCCATTAAAGATGAATTTTTAAGCAACAAACAATTTTTTGCAACGGTTTTTTTTTCTCGTTGTCGAGCCATCAGGTGCCATCATAATGTATGATTTTTGGCACCTAGCATTTTTATTGGCGGTTGTGTTATACGAAATTTGAGCTCGGTTATTATGGTTATCCAACATCACTGAAGATTTGGTATTGTATTAAATTTGTATGATGTATATTTAATATGAATATATAATAGTCGAGTCTTTTCAGTTTTTGTGAAACACAGAATGGCAGGAGAAAAGAATTTATAACCGTAGCACATAATTTGTAAAGGAAGCAACATATTTTTTAGTATAAATGATAACTATTAAGTTAACTCATTTATGTAGCTTTTATGTTAGACAGACAATTCAAAAATAGTGTGAAGTGTTCAGTGTGAAGAAGGTCAGAATCAAACTTACGGAAGTAGAAGAGTATGAAAGCAAACAAACTTCAAAGTAGTGTCACAACAACACAGGTGAAAGCGTGTAACCAAAAATTAAAAAACTAGCAATTTAGTATCGAGAATCATAAAATATTTTAAGAATCAAAAGCTGATGAATATTTACTATTATTGAAAGACAAATTCAAAATACTAATGTTAACCTTAACACCAATATTGAATTATCAGTTCTTAAGTTGGTATCCTAAATTAACATTAGCACTACAACTCCACTTGTTGGATTGAACCGCAAGGCTAGCATTTATATTTTTGAAAGATACTCTCTAAACCCACTACCTACAATAGAACCAAACCACTAATCCTTAAAATCCAGAACCAGATAATACCATGGGTATTTTCTATGATAAAAAAAATCCAAGAAAGAATCCAACTGACACACACAAATAGAGTAGAAGTTTGTGAATATCAAACACTACTGAAATAAAAATGCCCAGAAACAAAAAATTCAACAACCCCACCTTTGTTCTCACATTAACACCATAAACACAATAGAGATACCAAAATATATAAAATTAAATAGAAACCAAAGCTAAAAGAAAAATTACTTGAAAATTAAAGAGACACTACGGAAGACGAAAAACCAGAAGCCTTTTATTTGCCGTCAAATTCAAAAATCGCATGAAAAATGAAAGAAAAATTGAAGCAGAGGTGCGGAAGAACGAAAACTGAAAGTTAATGAAGCAAAATTGAAGCATTGATGCGGAAGAACTAAAAGTAAAAGCAACTAGGTTTTTTTTTCTTCTTGAAAGAACTGGAGAGACCTGAAAAACAAAGACTTTTGTTTGATTTTTTTTTTTACTTTCACTTATATGAGAACTGAAAAGTTTTTCTATTCACCATAGATAGAATATACATAAGAGAAAGGTGGAAAGAGGCATGGGCGCCACATATAACACAATTGTGGCTAGCTGAACACGTGGAAAGAAGGAAAGGAAAGCTATGAGCTAAAATGACCAAAAAACCCTTCATAAATAAAACTAATTACGTAAAAGAGACATGTTGATAATATCTCATATATTGATGCTTCTACTATGGTAGAATATAATGAGTTATCTCAAGTTGTAGATCTCATTTTTTATTTACAAAGCTGGATATGAACAAGCAATTTTACTTTCAATCTTTAATATTATTTTATCTGCCTTTATTTTATCAACTAGATAAAAATTGCACGTGCAGAGCACGGGCCACGTTAAAAACACCATTAGTATAATTTAGCAATAATTGCTTGTAAATAATCATGTGAAATTTGTAACTTGTAAATAACAATAAATTCTTAAGAGACAATACATATGACACATTAGTAATGAACAGTTCCATATCTATATGCATATTTTAACAAAGAAACACAAAAACAATCTTGTAACATGTACACTCAAATGTCTAAACCTTGCTCCCTTGTATACATGAGACATTTATGCGGCAAGGAGGATATGAGAACACTTGATTCAAACCACTATCATAAGAGTCTCTTAGTATAATAGTTGAATTCTCTAGTATATCTCCATTTTTATCAGGGAGGTCCTATCAGAATGACTTGAAATTTTAAGCAAAAAACACATTATTTGAATCAAATATATTTTTTTAAGTTGTTAATTTAATTAAAATTACTCAAGTGATACATGCCTACATATTAAATTTTCAAAATAATTAGAGATGAAAAATTGTTCCGTAAGAAATAAAAAATAAGCAAGCTACATAATTTGCTAAAACACATATGATTAACAAATTGTTTATCAAAAGATCATTATTTAGTTTATAGTTCAAAAGACAGTTGTTTTTGTTATATATCTTTTTTAGATCATAGTTGAAGGGAACAATAGCTGAGGTATAAATCACACTACAAATAAATGTGTTTTTGATCATTAACTCAAAATTGAAATAAAAACTTAAGAATTGAAACATGCCGAAATTGGAGAAGACCCAATAATTTGTTGGAGCATAATCCTTGATTTGGATATTGAGAAGAAGGAATTTGGGGGAATGGCATTAGCATTTATAACCGTTCTAACTTCTTGCATACCCGTTAGCAAATTTTGAACCTACATTTTCTGCTATTTCAAACATATCTTAAACTCAACAAATTGCTCGACGTCAGTTCAAATATCACAAGACATAAAAAATAATTTTCTATATATAATAAATCAACCCAAATGGTAGAGTTCTCTACTGATCTAGAGGTTTTGTTCATGCATTTTGTCAAACAGACATTTCACAATACTTTTCAAACAGCTCATTCCGATGAAATTACCAAATTGAAACTAAAAACAAAAAGAATTGTTGTTAGTAAGCAGACATGTAAACATCATAGAGAAGGAAATATTCACCAAAATTCAAAAATCAAACAAATGTCAGTGATGAATTCAAATCCAAATAGACAAAAGAGTTCCATACGGAGAGGATAATTCAACTGATTCATAGTTGTTGCGGTGATTTGTTGAACTTTTAGAAATTGATCTCACTTTTCCTTAAATCCTCCCTCTCTCTTCTCAAATCAGATCCTAATTTTGTCCAGATTGATCGGTTTTTGAGGTGACTTATGAATTGAGGAGAATTTCTCAACTTTCTAGTTCTAAAATCCTTCAGACAATCCAAACAATTATTAAAAACAACTGAATAAATTACAAAAGAGAAAGAGAAATTTAGGCCAAATAAATCAGAGAAGAATGTAAAATTTTACAATTACAATTATGTGTTGGCAACATATGTTAATGACACCTACAATAGTGAGGAGCAGATTTAGACACATAATTTGAGCTACTAACACACATTGACTAAAATATCCTCAACTTAAATTTTAAAAATAAAAATCAGCCAGATTAATATCAATTTTCATCTCGCACTTCTACTATGGTAGAATAGCTAGCCCAAATATAAAATAAATTAAATAACTTACCTGCCTTTAATTATTATTATATTTATATGTTCAAGATAGTACAAACCATACAAGTACAAAAAAAAAAAGAGAGTCAAATAAGTACCAAGAAAAAATGACAAGTCAAACAAGTTGTCCGATTTTTCTATTATGCACGTGAACATTGGATAGTTATCACTATTCAAATATTATATAAAAATATCACATGGTACATTTCCTTGTTTTTAGCTTGTAGTAAATATGAATCCAACTAAAGAAATATAAATTTTATTTTGAAAATTTTGAAAATTTCATATAGAAATTAGTGAAATTTAAATTGTTTAATTTTCAATAAAATTAGCACAGAGAGAGTAGTTAATAACCTTGACACATTTTACAATCCTTTTGTTTTTATTTAAAGGATTTTTTCTTTTATTTATATATTATTATTTTAAATTTCAAGTCCATTAAGAAATTATTTAAGTTTATTATTATATTTTTATTTAATAAATCATGAAGCCAAGTTTTAATAAATAAATATAAATTAATTTCTTTTGATTAATTAATTGACTAATAAATATAAATTAATCATTTAATTTAAAATGACAAGTCAAACAAGTTGTCCGATTTTTCTATTATGCACGTGAACATTGGATAGTTATCACTATTCAAATATTATATAAAAATATCACATGGTACATTTCCTTGTTTTTAGCTTGTAGTAAATATGAGTCCAACTAGAGAAATATAAATTTTATTTTGAAAATTTTGAAAATTTCATATAGAAATTAGTGAAATTTAAATTGTTTGATTTTCAATAAAATTAGCACAGAGAGAGTAGTTAATAAACTTGATACATTTTACAATCCTTTTGTTTTTATTTAAAGGATTTTTTCTTTTATTTATATATTATCATTTTAAATTTCAAGTCCATTAAGAAATTATTTAAGTTTATTATTATATTTTTATTTAATAAATCATGAAGACAAGTTTTAATAAATACATATAAATTAATTTCTTTCGATTAATTAATTGACTAATAAATATAAATTAATCATTTAATTTATTCATATTGGTCAAATTTAAAATTTCAAGTCTACTACTTCATATGATCAAAATAATTAAAATGTAACAGAGAAATAACTATAATTAATGATACGAGTAAATTAGGAAGTAAACATAAAATTATCCATTAATTTCATAAGATGTATAAGTATTGATGGACAATTTAAAATAGTATAATGCACAATTATTGTTAAACGAAGAAAATAATTCTCAAAAGGATTAAATAAGAAATATATTATATTGATTTGTGTGAAATGACATATGCTAATACCCATTTTGTTTTAGTAAAAACACATATAAATAATAAATAAGAAGTAAGAAATGAAACATTTGATATGTATATATTATTAATGAATGAAATGATGAGTAATTAAAAATTCTATTTTCTTTCGTTTTATAAAGAATGATCTGATCTAATTTGATACGGACTTTAAATAAATAAAAAAGACTTTTGAATCATCTAATCTAAGTTAAAGCTATATCAAATATATAAAATTATTCTTTAATCTTATAATCTTAATATTACGTGAAAAACTGAAATTAAAATATTATTTAGAAAATGAGATTATTTTCTTCAAAAACAAACTAAAAGAAAGGAAATCATTATTTTTGAAAAGAAGTACTTCCTCTGTTTAAAAAAGGATGACCTAGTTTGACTTGAAACGGAGTTTAAGAAAAGAAAGAGACTTTTTAATCTTGTAGTTCTAAATTAAAGTTATATTAAATATACCAAAATTCCTTTAGCCTTGTGGTCTTAAACATGCCACGTGGAAAGTTAAAGTTAAAGTATTGCCAAAAAAAGAAAAAAATCATTATTTTTTAAACATACTAAAAAAGAAATAGGGACATTCTTATTTAAACGGAGGGAATACATTATTTAGTTGGATTAAAATAAATAAGTTGGTGGTTAATTTTGTGAAATGAAGATAAAGATGTTTGGGTTCATGGGTGGGAAAGCGCGTGAGAAGGCATCATCATCGTTTTGGTATTCTTCTCGTCAAAATCAAACAATTTTTTCATAAATCTCATAAACCCATTTATCCCTCTCTTAATCCCTCACCTAATTTTCCTTGCCTCAGGGTTTCTTCACATTAATTATTCAGGTATATTTATTATGCAATTGTTATCATCCTCAATATGTATTAAAGATCTAATCTTTAGGTTAATTATTCCTGTATATTCATGAAAAGTAGATTTAAAGAAAAAAAATGGGGTTTTTTAGTTTTAGGTCAAGAACCTTATAGTTTGCTTGAATGGGGGTTAAATTTAGTAATATTCAGTAGGAACTGTTTGTTTTAATGTTGTCCGAAGCCTGACCTTGTTTGTTTAATTCATGCCTCATCATTGTTTCAGGTTTCAGCTACTGGATTTTGAATATCATCTTCAGGTTACTGCTGCTTTAGATTGGAAGTTGTATTGGTGTCCACTTAACATGGGGATCTCTGATACGGTAACTTTTTCTACAAAGTGGAGTTTATGCATTTACTTTGTCTGTGTTCAATTGGCTTTCTCCATCTCTTTTTGTGCCTTTTCATTCTCTTCACTCATGTGTTTGTCTAACAAAGGAACACGCCTCGGAAAAGGAAAGACCCAGTAAAATATAAAGCTTTTATATTAGAAAACAATTTGTTAAGTGCTTTTACCTTTTAATTGTTTTGCATTAGTTAATTTGGTTATTGATGTATCCGACTAGGAATGGTATGGAATCTTCTGCCAAAATTTAGAGTGGATGCTCGTATCTGTGTCTTATGTGATAAGAAGGTGCCACCAAACTTAAAGGCAAGTTAGTTAGACTGGCTATGTTGTATGGAACAAAATGTTGACCACTCAAAAACTCCCACGTTTAGAAATTGTAAGTTGTGGAAATGAGTATGCTGAGATGGGTGTGTGGAGTGTGGACACATTAGGAGTGATAAGATTAGAAATAAAGGTATCTGCGAAAAGCTAGGATGGTCTCAATGTAGGATAATACGTGGGAAGTGAGGCTTAGTCGCTTGGATTGTTTAAGTATGTGAAGGGGAGATGTACAAATGCACGAGTATGGAGGTGTGAGAGGTTGATTATGGATAGTTACAGATTAGGGAGAGGTACGCAAAAAAGTTATTGGGGAGAGGTTATTTGACAAGACACGACATAGCTCCAACTTACCAAGGATATGACCTTAGAAGATTATGGAGGAGACAAATTAGGGTAGAGGGTTAGTTTGGTAGTTGTAAGTTGTCTTGCTTAGTCCTTCATACTAGTAGTCATAGTATTACATTGGGAGTTTCTTATTATTCCACTTCTGTTACTATTTACCGTTTTTTGTACTTCAATTATCGTATTATTTTGTGGTGGTGATTGTCCTGTTTTTAGTATGCTATGTCATGTTTATTTTAGCGTTTTGTCTTGGTTTCTTCACTACCCCTTGTTTTTTTCCAAATTGCTTTTTAATGCTTTCAATTGAACCAAGGTGGCAAGGTCTACGGAAAAGACTAAAACAACCTCTATATTTTTGTAGGGGTAAGTGCGTACAACACTACCCTCCCTATACCCCACTTGTGGGATTATACTGGGCATTTTGTTGTTATTGTTCTATTATCCTGACAGTCACAACTCTTCCTTGTAGTCTTATTGCCTAGGTAAATGGCTCTCAAGTTCAACCAGAGTAAGAATAGGATTAGAAAACTCACAAAGAAATTCCAGAGTTAACGTGGAAACAGAGTAAACAAAGCAAAGATCAAGTCGATCAAAGAATTATAGTACGACATACCAACTTATGGTGTATGCCCGGTCTACCAAACAAAAGTAATAATGTATGTGCCGTCTTATGAGCTCGCTAAATTGGTGTCAATTGTGATTCCTAATAATCTACATCATAAAGGAATTTTATCTTGTCTCTCAGCATCTGGATACATAAGGAACATCATTACACTTCTGAAGCAGCTTGACAACAGCTCTAACCATAAAAGAAATCCAAATAAGCCGTTACCTTTTGTCCTTTCGATGGATAGTGTTGGTCTCTTTTTTCTGTTAGTCACCTGCTCAGCAATTTTTTCCTAGTTAACAATAAAAAAGAACCAAGTGTATTCCTAGTGACATTTGACAAAGGCGAGTCATATTTTAAGCAAATTTCATTTCTTCTCAAGACATCCAAAATTGGTGCATTTTTTCTTATTGTTGATCTTTGGTACTAGTCAACTTCAGATCTTAATATGCTGATGGACTCCAATATTTGTCATTATACACTTCTTGATTCTTTTTTGAGAGTGTCGGTCTTCTTCTATGACTTCTTCTAGTAATTTTGACTTGTCATTTTATTTTCTTTTTATTTTAGCATCACAACATCTTTATCCAAACTTGTCAGTGTACTAGTTTTTTGATACGTGTGTTGCACGTGTATATCAAATTATGTATATGTGATATATCTAAGACCAATCAACTGTTGTCTGGCACGTCAAAGTGTTCCTTCACAATACAAAGAATAATTGAAAAATAATATGTCAAAGTCCCTCACAAAGGTCCCCTGCAGAAAAATTGATACACAATCAAATTTAATCATGACCAAATACAAGCTTTCAAAATTATGTGTCATTCTAATTATTTTTTAGGGGGTGGGGAGGCTTAGCAATGTATATATCTATCGGATTACAATTACAAAATGCATCATTACTTAAGCAAATAATAATTTTTTCCATGAGGCAATTAAACTATAAAAGAGTCATTATAAAATGTGCACTAACTTTGAATTTGAAAGAAACATATTTTTAAGTCTTGTATATTTGTGATCATGACTTCTAATGCTATAATGTTTTCATTAGTAAATTTTACTTTATGTGAAAACAATATACATTATCTTGGTAGTTCTACTTTGGTCCTCATTATGATTAAACTTGAGATGGTTACGTAGAGATAAAAAATCTTGTAGGCTGTTTACCTTAAACCTTTCGAGCCTATAAAAAGGGACACTATTCCCTTGAAAAGGGCATCTCAATGATTCCTTAAATTCTGTTGAACTTCGAACTTAAGCAACAATTGCAAATCACACTTAGAAAATTGATAGTTTAAAATTGATAGGAAACCCAGCCAACAAAGAGTAGTATGAACAAGTATTTATTGTTTCTTATCGAGAAAGTCACAACTCTTAAAAAAGTCACAACCCTTCAAATAAGTCCCAACCTTCTAATGTGAAAAGGTGTCTGTTTTTGATGTAATATAAATAAATAAATATAACTATAAAATATAGAAAATATACTTAATTGGATGTTTTTTTTTTTGGCATTCAAGTTAGAGGGTGTTTTTGTTTGGGATATTATAGCAATTTAATATTCAAGTTAGGGGGTGTTTTTAGTTGAGGGTATTATGGTTATTTAACATTCAAGTTAAGGAGTTCATGCTTTTTGTATAGTATAGATATAGAGTTCTCTGAAACTTAAATATTGCACTTTATTGTGCTTTGTCAACTAGAACTTTCAGAAAGAGAGTTGCATAATGGTTGTGATCACCCTTGCTGAAAGGAAAAAATTGTAAATTATATAGCTGCATATAATGAGAAAAGATGTATCTTGGCAACCTTTTTTCTAATGACCAAGAAATCCCTGAGAAAAGAATGACACACAGTTCGAAACCCACTGGATATTGGGTGCACCCTTCTACACTTGGTCCACTAAATACCAGGATTTTGCTTGCGTTAAGATTTGAATCCATGATGTGTGCTTAACCAACACATCACATGCGTAGCTCTTACCACTAGACCAAAGCTCTGGGGTCTACTACCCAGGATGTATCTTGAAAGTTTAACAACCCAAAACATATAGTACCCATAACAACTATGCAAATTAGATTGATGGAAAGCAGTAAACATGGACCTTTTATCCTGAAACATCAAAACCCACCTACTATACACAAAAAGTAAAAGATGAGTTGAATCTTGATCAGTCTTTTAAGTCTTATTCAGATTGATCAATATGTTTGTCTATATAACACTTTCTTTGTTGATGAATGAATTGGATTTCCATTAGTATGATAGAGCTTTTATGTTATATTGTACGCTATTTTTCCAGGTACGTAGCCTTTTTCCCTGTATCAAGTCACGCTCCACAAGTGATGGTGATGATTCTACCCATAATGTCGAGTTTGCTGGTGGAAATGTGTCCCTTATTACTACAAAAGAAAGCTGGGATCAGAAGTTGGCAGAAGCAAAAAAAGAGGGAAAAATTGTGAGAATTGCTACTTCACTCCCTCTCTCCCTCCCTCCCTCTCTTCCTCCCTCTCTCTCTCTCTCTCTCTCTCTCCCTCCCTCTCTTTCCCCCCCCCTCCCTCTCCCTCTCCCTCCTCTCTCTCTCTCTCCCTGCCATATTATACTATATCCGTGTGCCATATGAGAAATTTTTATTAAATGACCAATCAAGTAATAGAGTAAACTTCAATTATTCAAATTGAATCCATTTTATTCCAAAACTTGAAGAAACTTAAATTTTTAATTTTCGCTTGATTACACAAGAAACTTAAATCTTTATGTAGACGCTTATTGGAAAAATGTGCTTTTGCATTGGTGATAGAATTTGGTACTTGATTGAGGAATAGAAGCATACTAGGTTCACTATGCAAAATGTACATTTTGGCCACTATAAGACTGATATCCGCAATAAGATTGTGGCCCTACTGCTTGGGGCCAGACATTGTGAGGCTTTCAACTTTGCACTCTTTTCATAAATTTGTATGGTATGTTGGATCCAACTCTCCTTGCTCTCCGTTGCGTCTACAGGATTAGAAAGAAAAACAACAAACCCAGTGAAATCGCACAGGTGGGGTTTGGGGGAGGGTGAAGTGTATACAGACCTTACCCTACTTTGAGAAGATATAGAGTGTTCTCGATAGACCCTCGGCTCAAAGAACAACAAAAAGAGGCAATAGCAAGTCAAGCAGAAACAACAACAAAATAATAAGATAACTGAGCCTAAAAAAATGTAGAAATAGAAATCGAAAATATGATGAAAAACAACAGTAATACTAATCATGTTGCTCGGACTCTTCAAAAATGTTAACGGTGTGTTTCAGATTCTTCGAAAGTAGTGTTTTTTTCTGGAGAAGCAAACATGAGTGTGGCATCGGAAGTTAAGAGTCCGCTCAACTTAGAATACTAATGCATAGAGAAAGTGAAAGAAAAATGTCCAACTAGCCTAAACCTCTCCCCGATTCTCAACCTCCAAACCTTCCTATCAAAGGTCATGTTCTCGGAGCTAAAGTTGCATCATATATTCCTGCCTGATCACCTCACCCCATTACTTCTTCGGTCTACCTCTACCTGTCCTCAACTGCACTATGGTCAACCTCTCACATATCCTAACTAAGGCATCTACACATCTCCAGATCACATGTTCGAACCATCTCAGTCTCAGTTCCCGCATCTTGTCCTTCACGAGAGCCACTTACACCATGTCTTGATATTGTCATTCCTAATCTTATCTCTCCTGGTATCACATCCCCCTCAACATCCTCATCTTCTCATCTTCTGGATATGTGAGTTTTTAATTGGTCAACACTTCGACCCATATAACATAGGCTGCTAACCACCATCCTATAAAACTTACCTTCAAATCTGGGTGGCTCATTCTTATCACACTGAATAACAGATGTGAGCCGCTATTTCATTCCCTGTCCTAATATGGCGTGTGACATCCTCGTCAATCTCCTCTATTACCTTGGATTACTGTCCCCAAGTACTTGAAATTTCTTCTCTTAGGGATGACCTGCGTGCCTGCCGTGCCAAGCTTCATATCCACATTTTATGAGTCACTTAACTGAACTTGCAATCCCAGTCTTGCTCAACTTGAATAAAACCTTTCCACTCCAACGTCTGACTCCAAACCTCCACCTTGCATTAACTCCTTACTCGATAAGTATTAATTGGTAAGAATGTGTTAAAGTTTGGGTTGGTAGATTTGACAAATCTTGGATGAATTATCAACTTGAGTTGTAGAAGTTAGCGACTTTGACCGAGGATACGCGATTAATGAAAAATTTCAGTCTTGGAGTTGACAATTCAACACTATTGGCTAGGTTTCTAACTAACTGACTAATAACTATCAATTACTAAGAATATTTTTGAAGTTTGGTTTGGTAGATTTAAAGTCAATCTTGAGTGATTTGTCAGATTGATATGTAAAATATAGTGCTTTGGCTTAGATATGCAATTACGGAAAAAACCTGTCTTGGGGTTGACTCCATGTACAATCATCTTGGGCAACTTGTGATTACTATATGGGGAAACATTCACTATATTTACATTGGAGAGAACTTCACAATCTTTCTCCACAGCCACATGTTCAGTTATTGCTTGCTAAGATACATGTGTCTTTTTGTCTCTATATATATTCCTTGGACTGATATCACTGTTTAAAGTTCTGTGGCTCGTCTTCTCCCATAAATTTCTTTTCATGCTATGGAGAAATCGTCTATGCTAGGCTAAAGCCAAGTTTTAGGGAAATTACATGTAAAGTGACTTGAGGATGTGTTATTATGTTTTGCTTTCTGGAAGGAAATGAATAGCGACCACGTGATTTTTTCTTTCCACTCTGTTACAAACAGGTGTTAAGGCCTTCTATTTAATGAGTTCACAGTTTCTTTGTACTTTATTACACCTCTTTTTCTGTGTGTTCTTTAGACGCGTATTTCTTGAATGGCTTTGTGTGAAAAAAATTGGGTTTGTTTTGCATTTATTTTCTTATCTTATTTATCAAGCATTTCTTGAGCTGAGGGTCTATCGGAAACAACCTCTCTACCCTTCCCAGACCCCACTGTGTGGCATTATACTGGGTATGTTGTTGTTACTTATTTTTCAAAAAAACGAAAAGGAAAAGGTAAGTTAATTACTGTCTAGCTAATACGTTTTGAAATCTTTGGTATTTCATAGGAATGGTTGATGTTTGAGTCCTTCCTCTCTACGGTATAACATATAACAGAAATAATGAAAGAGGAGGTCAGCCATGTCAACTTGGGAATCTGAAATTTTGATGGGGGATTTTTCCCTCTAGATCTCTACAGGTCCACATCAATATCATCTTTTTCTTCCCAGGACTATGTTTGGTTCTTATGAAGTAATGTAATAACATGGTGGTAGTTGATGAAAGTTGTGAATGTTGATACTCCAGAAGGAGAGTACGTTGTCATATTTACCGTTCACTTGCTCAGATGTAGATCTACAATGATCCCTAACATTTTCACTGTGAACTTGCCAAAACTTGAATGTGTGTCTTACCAATCATATACAAACTTACACCTGCGTGCATGTAACTTAATCCTCTAGCCCAGCTGCACTAAAATTCAAAAGACGTTAAAAAACAATGTTCAAGGCACTTTAACTCTAATGCTACCAACTTAAGGTTTTCCTCTCACCACACTGTTTGCACACATGCGAAGAGAGAAGGATACTAGCAGAATGTTGCAGCGGTTTCTACATATGGATCCTTCGCCTTTTGCTTTCTTAAAATTTTACATTTTTGCTGGCTTTGGCATTTTGGACCTTTCTTACGCAAGTGAAATTTTGGCAGGTTATTGCAAATTTCAGTGCTTCATGGTGTGGTCCATGTAGAATGATTTCTCCGTTCTACTGTGAGCTGTCTGAGAAATATCTTTCTCTGATGTTTCTGACAGTCGATGTTGATGAGCTTACGGTAAGTAGCAAAAATTTCAGTGTCCAATCTTATACCTTCTGCTTCCCAACTATCTAACTCTTTTTAAAAACAATTATTTCTACTCTATTAAGACTCTGGCTATTCTGAGAGAGAAATGAACAAGACTTGAAAGTGTTATACGATGCAAACATTCATATGATAAGAGTATTTGTTGGATTGTTTTGCTATAGTAATGTGAAAGTTTCGACAGCTCATTTTCGTTGTTTGTTTGGTTCAGGAATTCAGTTCATCCTGGGATATCAAAGCAACTCCAACCTTCTTTTTCCTCAAGGATGGGGAGCAGATTGACAAACTCGTAGGAGCCAATAAACCAGAGCTACAGAAGAAGATAACCACAGTTGCAGACAGACATGTAGCATGCGAGCCACAGCCGCAGCCACAGTAATTGCAAATGGAGGTGTGAATTGTCTTTAAAATCCCTGCTTTCCAGTTTTTGTCAAGAAATTCTGCTCTCCAAAAGGTGTGTCCTTCCAATCATTGCATTGCTGCTAATATGTTGTACAGTTGTAACATTGAGCCACTACATCTTGTGAGTTGTGTGTATGTATGTATGTATGTTAAAGAACTGAAGGCAGTCCCAATATTCAACTAAAAACATGAAAAAAATGATGTGATTGGAATAAGTTAAGGTTTGTTTATTTGAATCATTCTGATCTTGAAAGAAGCATGAAGCTGTTTGTATGCAAACAAGTTTGTTTCATAATGTGATCCACTGTTTTACTTTTGTAAAGGAAATTTCAAATTAATTCTTGGGATAGTTTTCAAATATATATGAATGATAAAGTAATTACTTTACAACATAACATAAAAATAGTCAAAAAGTCATAAAGAAGTATACATTGACTTGACTATATGATATTGCTCTCCCAATACATTGATTATAATTTAATATGCACGGACTGTTAAATCTCGATCAATCTAAAATTACTTCTAAATAGTTGTAAATTTTAGATAAATTTTCTTGATGTTTTTTATAACAATATATGTTTTTGCTAAATGGATGATTGATATATTCATGGCACTTTGCCTAAGTAATTCTTGTACGTGAATGATGAGTGATGAGAGACTGCTCGCCTCTTCTGCCCTTAGAAACACAATACTACCAAAAATCAACTAAAGCATTGTCCAAATACCAAAATTACTTGGATCCCACCGTCTGTATGAGTTCATTATTTCCATTCTTCTATAATAACGACAAAGTTATCCCCGTGTAGTCTATAAAATATGAGTTCTTTTTTAATTTGTGAAATTGGTCTCTATTTATTTCTTTTCTATAAAATTAGAATTGTTTTGATGTCTAGATGGACAAATTCAATCTTGAGAAACTACTTTTAAATTTTAACTCTTAAATCACCATATCATGTATGGTCACATTTCCTTGATCGTTTTGTAACATTGTAGCAACAGTAGGAGGAGATACTGACACCAAGAGATGATACTATATCATAAGCAAATGAAACTATGAACAAGAGGCAAACGGCAAAATAATAAGTAGTAGTATTTTTGAAGTGAAGACCAAGTCCAGGATTGAAGTACTACTCCAAATGGAGACCATTTGCATGAATAAAAGAATTATCAATAATTGGGTAGAAAGGAAAAGGTAAATGTTTGTTTTCTTGAAAAATAATTATTGTTTTGTTGGGTTTCACTTTCAAGTTGATGAGGAAAAAACACAAGGCTTACTAGTTTCTATTTGTTTGATTGATTAGTAAAGTAAAGAAAAAATATTACCATTTGTAATACTATATATGATTCAAGGCTCCACCACGGACCTGCACCCCTACCCTAACCCAACATCTAAACCTCGACCTCGATCCCCAACTGTGACCCCAATCGATGACTCTGATATTACTTGGATGGAAGGAAAATAATTAGTTCATTACTTGGATAGTACTTGTTTTTTTTAATGATGAATAATCTCTAAATTTTGGTTATGGAGATGATAAAAAGATTGGGAACTTTTAAGAAAGGGTAAAGAACTATTCTTTAATCCAAACAATTTAACATAATGGTCGATAATGAGTTCTGTTTATATATAAAAAAAATTAAAATAGTGAATTTGTTATAATCATACTTGTATTATAGTGAATGTCTATTATGTAGAATTCTTTTGGAGAGAAGTAAGGAATCCTAATCGCAGGGACTTTTCTTCATTGTAATAACTTTGTGAATATATCACAATCTCTAATATACTTCAAGAGGAATAATAACTCTTCTCTCATCTCAAAACTTTCTCCTTCTACTTATTAAATAGATTCATAACACGTTATTAATATGAGACTCTACTATATCTCGAGTAAATATTTAGAGAGATTTGTCTATAAGATTTGTTAACCGATTCATGCAGATGCATCTTCAATGATTGAACAAATAAAATATTATTGTTCAAAAGGTCATGCAAGTTCCAGTCCTAGTGATACGGGAGATTGAGAGGAGTTTTCATTTTCGAGATAAAATTTTGATTTCTATCTAGTCGTCAATGTATGAGCTATTCATCTTTATCTTGGTATCATATTTGCTCATGATTTAATTTATACTATACTGCAATTTGTTCATCCTTTGCACTATCATAAATAATTGTATCAAGTTTTGCAAATAATTCTTTACTTATATCCATATATTAAAAATAATAGAAACATAGTTCTTAAAAAATATAACTTAAGAACCTTTAATGAATAAATTATTCAGGAAATAATAGATCATTGGTTCTTTCATTGAAATTAAAAGAAAAATAAAGAAGAAAATAAGAATATATACAAAGATATTCCGTAAGAAAAAGAATATATTTAAGTTGCATAGATTATACAATTGTGATACTCATATGTCTCAGGAAAAAATTCAAAAAATTGTTAACAAATTCAAAAAAGAAATTGTGCTTGAACATGAAATAATTATAATTTTCCAACTTGCATAATATCAATGAAAAAATCGATAATATGTAAACTTATATATAGGACTTTTAAGTTATAAAATTTTATATAGAATATCAAACACGAATTCTTGAAATTGAGTATCACTAGAGACGAACCTAGGATTTGAAGATAGGGGGGCACCACTAAGAGTGACTCAAAGCTAAGGCTAGGAGTGACTTAAGGGTAAGGTTAGCGGAGCATCCTGCTTAGGTCTCCAAAAATTTCGAGGTTCCAATGAATTTTAATAATGAATTTTATTATTTTATTTCACTTTAATCAATATTGAACATTATAATTAAAAAAATAAAAAATTAAACCAGTTTTGGTGAGAAATCACCTGCATTTCCCTTTACATAGTCATATCTAAATTAATAGCAACATAAGCAAAATACATCTATCTTTCTTCATACTATACTTCAACCATCTAGAATATAAATTTCTAAATCATGCCTTACAAAATCGATGCATTTTCTTTCCGAATCTAGTTTGAGGTTATTCATTATCACTAATATCCGATTGACTAGGACATTGTTGAATATAGTGTCTTCTCATTTTATCTCGTATTCTAAGGCTATATTTATCAATGGATATTCTTTCTCTAGGATCCGGTTTAAGTTATAAAACGCGAAGAATTGTCTCTAAAACTATAACTTGGTTGAGAAGAATTATATTTTGTCAAAAGTCTATCTATTTCAAATCACAAGAATCAACAACAAATTCTTACAAAAAAAATACGTTTATAAAGAAGAACTTACTAATTTATGCAAGATAATTGGAGTAGGACTTAATTATGCAGTGAATAATACTTGTAAGGGGTAAATTTTCTAGAAGTCTTATATTTTGTTTAGAATTGTTCTAGGAAAAGTTAACCTTATATTTTGTTTTAAATTGTTCTAGGAAAAGTTAGTCTTATATTTTTGTTTAGAATTGTGCTAGGGCTTTTATTTATTTTTAAATTCAACTAAGAAAGAAATGGGACAAAAGGTTTTTTTAAAGAGAAAAAACTGAATTTAAAGTAGGCAAAAGGGTCTGATGGACCCTTGTACTTGTATATTTTGTATTATGAACCCTTCTACGTAATATTTTTTCAACTGAACCCATAAGCTCAATAAAATATAATATATCAAACCCTCTGACCGTTGACCAAATATATGTGGCATTAAAATGGATGAGTTGGCAGGATTGTGGGATACACGCGCGTGTAAGCAAGTGAACATCATATTTTCATTAAAAAGAGTTGTTAAAATTATAATAGAATAATATAATAATTTTTTTTTAAAAAAAATCTTCTTCTCCATTTCACCTTCTGTTTCAGATAACCCAATCCGTGTCATATGCCTTTTTTTCTTTCTTCCCTACACTCTAAAATATCATAAAATAATTTATTGAAATATTATTATCTGAGGCGGTGAATATCCAGAAATCTGAACCATTTTTGGCTTCTGAATGAGAAAGGGATTGACATTGGAGCCTTCTGCTTCGAAGAGACCGTGGGAGGCCATTCTGACATAACTTAAATAAGTGGTCCTTGGTCGCCGGTGGTGCGATGAAAGAAGACATTACAGAGGAGAGTGGGGCGGGTGAGAGTGCGAGGAGTTGGTCACATCGGCGAAAAAGGTTTACCGGCCAAATATGGTAGTGCGTCGACCTAGAATCGCTGGTTTTGTGGAGATTGAAAAAGGAGGAATAGAAAATGGTGAGAGTGTGCGGTGGAGATGGAGACGGATTTGAGAGAGAATAGATTGTTTCGTCCGCCAGAAGAGTTGTGGCGGTGGTTTTCTGGTATGGTGGCTTTAAGCTATTTCACGGTGAGAATGGGTTGGGGAGAACATGGGCGGTTGATTTGGTGTGTGGAATTTTTTATTTATTAATATTTTAGATTAATAATTTAAAAAAATAGTTGATAGAGAGAATTATGAAATGTTATTGATTTATGTGACATGAATTTGACATGTCATTTATGGGCGAGTGAATTACACATACATGTTTTAATTAAGTTTAAAGGGTTCAGTTCGTAAGGAGTTAAGTAGAAGGGTCCATAATACAAACTTGAACAAGTATAAGAGTCCATCAAATCATTTCTCTTTTAAAGTTAAAAAAAAGTTACCTTCGGCAGGAATCGATAATTGGACAAAAGCTTTTTAAAAAGAAAAAAAGCTAAATTTTAAGTAAAAAGAAAGTTATCTTCGGTGAGATTTGATCTCGCGCAGTCCCGCTGCAAATAGGCGACCTCAACCAGTGCAACCATAACAACTTTTTGTTGTTAATGCACAATGAAGTATATATTCGTTTTATCAGTTGTCTATACATATATATACGATTTTTTTTTAAAAAAATTTATTGGATGCATGTGAGTTCGCCCTTGAGTACTATAATTATTTTCTACACATGTGTATCTACTATATGTGTATATGTCCCATATAATTGGAGACAATACTTTTTTAGAAACACAAACAACAGAGTTTAAAACATGTACTTAAAAACAACAATTAATCTCATAAGCATATATTAATGATCGTAAATAAGCTAGTCAAGATTTGTAACCATAGAATGAAACATAAATGAAAAAATTGAGTCGGCTGAATGCACGATGTCTCCTTAAGAAACTTATTCCCCTCTAATACCCGAGGCTTAAAGAAATAGATCCTCTTAGAAGGGAACAATTACATTCACCAGAGTATTGTTATAAAAATAATGGTGTCAGCGAGCTACTCAATTTGAGAAAAGTGAAAAATATTTAATTGTGCAGAAGAAGAAGTATTAGAATTTTACTGTTTTAAAATGAGAAGAAATTCCTTTATTTATAGACAACAAAGGATTGTATTTCATCGGAAAGGCTACAACTCTTTGAAAAAGTCACAATCCTTTGAAAAAGTCACAAGCTTTCATAAACGTCACGACTTTTCATAAAACTCACAATTCTTATATAAAAGACGCATATTTTCATAAAAGTCATCATTTTTCATAAAAATCACAACTTATCATGAAACGGGAAGGATAGTTTTGAAAATAAATAAATTAAAAATGGAATTCTAGTTTGTGATGGCGCCACATAGACGGGCCTAAGATTTTCTTTTATATGATATATGATTTATATAGCATAAGTAATCTTATATGCATCATACTGAAATTTTGGACAAAATATTTGTTGGTTTAATTTATACTTTTATCTAATTTCATGTATGTTGCGAGTGTTTTTTTTTAAATATAAAAAAAAAGAACATGTCTTTGGTTAACTTTGATTTTAATACCAATTTTGATATTCTATAAAGAATTGAACTCTTGAACAGTTTTCAAAGGCATTAAATTATTTGCTTGAAGAAGCTGATGAGGAACTTGGAGATTTTTTTTATCTTGAACTGATTATTCATAAAAAGAGATAGAACGAAGCATATTTCACCAAATCTTTTCTACACATATGAGCTCCATCAGAATGATGCTATCAATGTGCAACAAATTTGTTCAAGTAATAATATGACTAATTTATTCACCAAGTCTCTATCAACTTCAACTTTCGAGAAGGTGGTACACAAGCTTAAAATGCGAAGATTCACCAAGTCTTTAGGGGAAGTTAATACGTTGTGTACTCTTTTCTCTCACAAGATTTTGTGTCATTAATTTTTTCTTGTAAGGGTTTTAATGAGACATCTAAAGTGTGTATTATTAAATATGTATACTCTTTTTGTTTTACTAGAATTTTTCCCCATTTGATTTTATCTAGTAAAATTTTGACGAGGCAAATAATCTATCTAATAGACATTTTATGTAGTAAGGTTTTAACGAGACATGTAATCTATAAAAAAAAATTAAGGGGGGGGGGAGGAGGGGGGGAGTGTTATAAACATATTTGTATTATAATAAATGTTTATGTGGATCCTTTGGAGAAGAGTAAGAAATCATAGTTTGAGACCAAAACAGTTTCCCCTATAAATAAAGGAATTTCCTTCATCGTAATGAATCTGTGAACATATCGAAATCCCTGAATATCCTTCAAGAGGAATACTTACTTACCTAAAATTCACTTTTGGCTTACCAAAAAAGTTGACTGAAGAAACTTACCTAAGCATAGCTCTCTCAAATATTGCTTTCCCATTCTTCTTATTTAATAGATTCATAATTGAATTTTTTTATATAAAATATAAATTTATGAGTCTAGTTTAATTTTTTGTAAAAAAAATAAATAGAAATCACGATTTGAAATTCAAATCATGCTTCTGGAACAATTTGAAATTATGATAATCCTACATTACATATTCAGCCACTCATTTAGAATCATGATTTGAAATTACAACTTCTAAATGTTTAATTGGAGCAAGATTTTGTACAAGCGCGGGATAAATGTTAAAAAATAAATGTTATTACATATTTGAAGCGAATAAACGTGAACAAATACACGTAACATAAAGTACACATCTTGAAATTAAAATATCTATCATGCATTTCTTTAAGAAAAAGACTTAAATTTGTCATCAAATTTTGAAAAAAAAAAATCATTTACAATATAAATTTTAAACTATATTTTTGCAATGTAAGTTAAAGTGATTATATTTGAATGAAACTTTCCAATTTAATTATGACCACCTAAATAAATTGAATTGGCATATAAGAATCATGTAAGCTACATCTCAACTAATGAGTTGATTGATGGATTATATGTGTTTTATTAAAATCGAATGGAATTGGTCAGACCTTAATTTGTCAACAACATGGGAGGCACGTCATTCAACTAAAATATATCAGCAAAAGCCAATTTGTGCAAATATTTTTTTAATCGATTTTTTTGTGATTATAATTAGTAGAGAGACATGAATACCTCTCCATCATGTACGCCACTCAACTAATCCATCCTTTTTAAATTGGTTTTACACACTCACCACCCAACTTCCAAACGTTTATACAAATACAACTGGCATTAATCAAAATGACTGATGAGTAATTAAACAAATCATAATGTTAAACCACCTGTAATTGATAAGAAAATGGGGCTAAACTCCCTTAAATCTCCAACCAAAGTCAACTATCATTTTCTTTTATCAATAATGTCCAAGTCAATCTCTTGCGCGTTTGATGTTGAAACCTCAAAACTAATCCACCAGACACAATAATTAGGAATGACAATTCTTATTAGTAGGAATTTCCTTTGTCATAGAAACAACACTACTATGCATTGCCGTGTTGCATTTCTTTCTTTCTTTCGGACTAACAACATTTCTTCATTTCTTCTTCTTAGACTAGACAGGAAAATATAATATAATATAATATAATAATATACAAAACAATTGATTACTAGCTAGCATCAATTCTATTCTACATGAAGCATGAGATCAGATTACCATAGTGAACAACCTCTTTATGATCAGTTAATAATAGTAGTACAACAGAAGATAATTTCACACTTTTTGAGTATTGGTAGATACAACTTACAAAGGATCCAAGTTTAAACAAAACATATGAATTACAAAATAAATAGTGAGTAAAAGAATAAGGCAGTACGAGGAAGGAAAAGGAAAAATGAGAAAAAGTGACTTGTGCCCTTGGTGTGTATTTGCTGCTTTCAAGACATGAGATTTTAACGTCCTTTTGGATTCATGATTTGAGAGAAAACAGCACTAGGTGTTAGCCCATCTGAGTCTTCGCTGGCAAGGCTGCGGCCGCCAATGCTCATAGATATTCCACTGCTTCTTGAATCAGTCATGCTTGCATCGTAACCTGGGGATTCATTCAAATCCTTCTTTCCTTTGCATGTAACATCATCAAACCCTTCTTCAATGTCCATTTTCCCAAAACCCTTCCCACACTCCTCTGCACTCTCCTGAAGTTGCAGAGCAAATTCAAGATTCCACAGCACATCTCCCATCGACGGCCTGTCTACACCAACATCAGACACACACTTCACTGCTGTCTCTGTAAATTTCTTCAAGCATTCTGGTGCAAGCTTCCCTTTCAGATATGGATCGATTATCTGATCAAAAGTACCCTTCTTGTAACAATGGAAAGCCCACTCTGCCAAGCTTACTTGCTCCTTTGGAAGAGTTGGGTTCAGAGCTGGACGAGCACACAAAATCTCAAACAGCACTACACCAAATGAGTACACATCAGATTTGTCTGTCAGTTGCTGCCTTCTGAAGTATTCTGGATCCAGATATCCAAAACTCCCCTTCACCACCGTACTCACATGGGTGTGATCCAATGTAGGACCTGTTTTAGACAACCCAAAATCAGAAACCTTTGCCACCCACTTCTCATCCAAGAGGATATTAGTGGTCTTCACATCACGGTGGATAATAGTATGCTTCGCACCAGTATGAAGATAGTGCAACCCACGAGCAGCACCAATACAAATCTCAAGCCTCTGCTTCCAAGGTAAAGGAGGCTTCTGGGTCTTATAGAGATGCTCACGAAGGGTACCATGAGCCATGTAGTCATATACTAGGATCATTTCACAGTTCTCTTCACAATAACCAATCAAAGAAACAAGATGGCGATGGCGAAGTTTTGAGAGCATTTCAATTTCAGTTTGGAATTCATGAACACCTTGCTCGGAGAGAGGATTCCCACGTTTGATAGCAACTTTTGTGCCACCGTCAATTTCTCCCTGGTATACTTTGCCAAAACCACCCACCCCAAGAAGCAGTGCTTCATCGAAGTTATTGGTGGCTGCCTTGATCTCAGCAAATGAAAAGTGACGACAAAGGTTTGATGGAAGGGACGAAGCATAACTGCCAGTAGTGTTCGTCTTAGCGGAACCAGAAGTATGTGAATTTCCATACAAAGAAAGAGGGAGCCAGCCTGATGGTCCATCACTTGGACTTTGGACCTTCCCACGATTCCGGCGGCGCATGACAAGGCATGCAACTAAACCAATAAGAACTACAGCAGCAATTCCTCCTCCAACGCCTCCACCAATAGCTGATTTATTATTTTTTGATTCACCTGTTTTGGACGGCAGAGGGTCAATATGATCTGGTTCTGCAACTGGAACAGGATTAGGCCCAGCAAGGTTATTATTGGTGTCACTCACTTTGAAAATCTCTATTCCATTCAAAATTGCATCATACCAATTGGATTTTGAAGCAACGTTTGGATGGAGGGCAAGCCAAAGATCCTGCTGTGAAGCCCCACGAGGAACAGAGACCACATAATCCTTGTGAAAAGGAACTCCATTGCCATCAGCCCAAGCAATGACATCTGCTGCAGGTTCCGCAGTCTGATTATTCATGTAGATGATAAACACCCTCTGGTTGACTTTTGTGATATTTCTAGTGATTTCACAGAAATGGAGCCTAACAAGATAAGAGAACCCTGAATCAACTGAGAAAACCCAGCTCAAATTGAATTGCTGGTTAATTTGAAAAGTTGGACCCATTGACCTAGCTGTCTTATAGACATCAAGTGGGGCAATGTAGGTAGGCTGCCCATTACCATAGGTTATTGTGACATTCTCATCATCGGCAGTATTGGTAACTCCGGTGGCTGCTCCAAAAATATAATTTGAGTCGTCACCCCATGACCTAAACATACCAGTATCACCTGATGGTGAGATTACATTGCCTCCCACATTAAGGCGATAAACATTTTCCAAGGCAGTAGAATTGTCAATGATGAAAGGGGATTTCTGACCCACAATGAAGGTATTTCCATCTTCTGTATTATAGATATCAGGATGTGAAATAATCTCAATCCCATTGACAAACGCAAAGGAGTTTGAAGTATTTGGAGAGGGTGTGAAAGTGATGTTCAAAGTTTCAGATGGCACATTTATTGAGAATTCCTTGGTCAAGTAATCATAGTTGAGAGCTTCAGCAGTTTGTGCTGCACTGAAATTTCTAAGTAAGGTATATTGTCCGGAGGCCACATCGAAGATGGCATTGGTAGCATTTAGCTTGTTGTAAGACGAGGGATAGAAATAGAGACGGACAAACTTACGACCAGATGCTACAGGGAAGCTATAGGTGAACTCAGACTGGAACACACGGGCAGACATAAAAGGAACTTGAGGGACAGAGGGCTTTTGATCAGCAGCATCAGAGATTGATGACTTACTACCCAACATATATTTTGACCCAACATCTGTGCCCCATTTCCGACCATCAGCATCTGGGAGATTGTCAGGACCTCCACAGTTCAACAGAATATCATCACCGGGCACATAATTGGCAGCAACTGTCACATTAATCACAATAGCCAACAACAAAAATGTCGAAACAAAGAAAAAACAGAATTCACTGTCGTCTGCCATAGATGCTGCACAAGCCTATAGTAATCCGCAGAAATCACTGGAACAAAAGAAAAAAGAAAGATCAGTTGACCTCCCCTCAATTTTAATCACACAAGGACAATAAAAATCTCAAAATCCGGAATCCCTTTTTTCAACTAAATCTAGAAGACTAAATAAAACCCAGCATCAGGATGCAGTATAAGAAGCAGAGGGTAGCATAAAGTAGACAGATAAAAGTTTTTCACAGCTAAATGAAAGGCACTCAGTCCAAAACCCAGCAGAAGTAGCAACAAATTGCATACAAATAGAACTTTGGAGCTAGATGATGAAAGGCTGAAAGCACTCAGTCCAAAATAAAGTAACCAGAGTATCAAGATCCAGCTAAAACAAGCATACAACAAAATCTTGGGAGCTAAACAAAAGCATAAACAAGTAAAGGAAGACCAAAAAAAAAAAACCTTAAAGATGAGGAATAGACAGAGAGATCCAAAAGCAGCAAACTTCAGGCCATTGCTGAGTTGACAAACACCAAAAGAAGTAAATTGAATGCAGCAGTAAGATGAAAGAAGAGAGAGAATAGGGTTTGAGTTTTAGAGAGAGAGAGAAATGGAGAAGTGAAATTGAAGGAAGATGGTAGTTGCTTGTTAGCTTGATCTCTATTAAAACTCTACTAATCTAGATTATGAAAATGGAGTAGAAAATAACCGAGTCCCAACTACGGCAAGCATAATGACAGTAATACCCTTTAGAGAACATTGAAATCTCAATTTGCCATTTCTGATTCAATGACAGACTGTGAGTTCTTTTAAGTCCATAAACGCGTTTGGAGTAGGGACCAAATGGGGAGGTGGCGATTCTATTTTATTATTATTATATATATTGCTATTTCCTTCTCCCATTCCCACTCTACTCTCTCTACCATAATTAAAACGGAATATAACACCATATTTTCATATTGCTAATCATATTATTTTGAAATGAATTATCATTTTTAAGATACAAGATAATATTCTACTTACAACTATTATTAGTATGTATAAATCAATAAATGAATTCGTTAAGTTAATCTCATTTGAAATATGTTTTTAAATTTTGTGGGTATAACAATAGATACTTAAACTTCTATAGAATTGAATAAATAGACACACACGTTATACATGACAATTCATGTTTTATGTGTGTATTATGTCAAGTAGAGCGCAAATGTCTACTTGTTCAATTTTTTTCAAGTTTAAATGTTGTCTTTATACCTATACAAAGTTGGAGGCATAAATATCAGTTGAGATCAAGTTAAATGACAGATGACTTAATCTCAACTAATATATATATATATATATATATATAAAATATATGTCTGTCAACTTTGCATTTGAACAAGTAGATAATTAAATTTATATAAAATTGATCAGATAGATATATATGCACTTCATGATGTGATGCAAATTGTGATTTAGGACGTTACGTGGGATTAATGTATCTATTTGTGCACACTCAAAGTTAAAAATTATATATATGTCAACTGAAATTAAGTTAATGACATATTTATATATTATACTCAGTAATTTTTAAGATAAATATAATTTTTTTATTTCAAAAAATATGATGAATCATTATTTAATTTAAATAACCACAATAAAATTGGTTGTCCCTTTTTTATTATTAAAAAAAACAATTGTATTTGTTGAGGGAAGTACAAATAAATCATTTTCACAAATTGTCCCAAAGTACAAAAGGGTGATAGGAAGTATTGTGATTTTGCCATTTACGCGTTGCTCTTTTCTTTTCTTTTTTAATAAATTGAATATCAGGGAGTGTTGCTGAGTTGTAACAAGCTATAAAGGGATGGGTCCCATAGCCAAGTTGTTTAGCCGTCAATCATGTGCTCACTGGGACCTACCACTAATTTATTCGGTCCTTTTTCCTTATTTACCCTTTCTCATTTCAATTTGCGCAAAAGCCCATACAATGAGATTGGCCTTGTAAAATCAACAAAAAATTACGTGATTAAATAAAGTTATACTATTTAATTATTCATCATAGTTATAATTTGCTATAATTATCACTTGCTACAAATATTATATATTAATTATGTATAATATACAATTATCTAACCGATGTGCATATACAATGCACTTCTCTCCACTCAGTGTCCTCTCTCGCTCGCCTCTCTCCTCCCTCTCCCAATCTCGCTCGCCTCTCTCCTCCCTCTCCCAATCTCGCTTTCCATATATACAAATGCATATGTATAATATATAATTATTTAACCGATATACATATACAATTCACCTCTCCCACTTTTTTTCCTCTCTCGCTCGCCTCTCTCCTCCATCTCCCAAGCTCGCTCGCCCCTCTTCTCCCTCTCCCAATCTCTCTTTCCATATATACAAATACATATGTATAATATACAATTATCTAACCAATATACACATACAATTCACCTCTCTCTCGCCTCTCTCTCGCCTCTCGCCTCTCGCCTCTCTCTTCCAGTCTCTCTCGTCTCTCTCCTCCCAATAACATGTAGCTACGAATTGTAATTATCAAACTATAGATATAGTGAGTAATTAGACTATTTTTGAGTGGCTATATGTGAATGTTCCTCAAATAAAAAATGAACAACACCTTCTTGGCTACATAATTGGATATCCCAACCATAAAAGGAAAAATTACTTGAATCAATACATTTTAATAAATAATTACTAATTTTAGCGACACTTTTCATTTATTACCATTTATAACAACAAATAGCAATACTATGATAGTGTGCAGTATGTATTACAAGTGAATTATGTATGCAAATATATGTATTATATGTGTTTTATAAACTATTCTCTGTAACATGAATTAATATTGTACTAAAACTGTATTAAAAGTGATCAAGTGAAAAAAGATTGAATTACTATAAATGGTAAATATTTTCTTAATATTGTATATTTACGTAAGTTTCCCACCATAAAATGGGTTCTAAGTGAAGCCAGTATCATATGGTGGAATTTAGAAACATCAGCCTAATTATATTTAAAAAATCCTACCACATATATTATTCTTTTTATAATTTAAAATAAGAAAAGAGATAAGTTTCCTCTTGAACTTGTTTCGAAAAATTAGTTATACGCTTAAACTATTATGAAGATCCATTACACGCCCTTACTACTTAAAAGTGAATTTAATATCACCCTAGGACGTGTAACACCACTCTTACAGTATCTGGTGTATTAAACTCGCTGCCACATCAATGATACGTCAACGTCATGTCAGAAATTATAATCTTTTATATTCTTTTTGTTTTTATCTTCATTAATTAACTTTTCTTTTGTTAATTATATTTTACGCGAATTAATTTTTATCAATTAGTAAAATGCTCTAATGATTACATCTTCTTCATAGCAAAATTGCAAAGATGAAGCTTTCCACAATCGCTGCCAAGAAAACTTTCTGAAATTTGAAGTTCCTTCGTGGAGTGGAAGAATTTCTTCTGTTCCAAAATGAACTACAAGAAGACTACTTCATTTTCTTCCATTGATTTGACCATGAAAATTGAGCTTCCAATTGCAAATATTTTATAGTTACGGACATATTAGTTTTTATTTTTATATGTCTATCATGGAGAAAATAATTTTCTTCCCCTTTTCAATCGATCGTTCATCGTGCTTACTCAAAAAATTTCACCATAGCACCACGACAGAGAAACTCCCATAATTTTACCTCGCCGATGACATGAACAAACACAAATCAAAACTCACACATCTTAAGTCATTGAATACTATTTTGATATTAAAAAAGTAGTGATTTTGAAGTAATTTGATACTACATTGCTTATTGTTATTGATTCATTTAAGCTTATTTGGTGTAAAGAAGATAAGAAGGGTGGGGTATGAAGAAGAAGAGGAGATGTGGGATGTGGGGAATAAGGAGAATTTTGATTTTTTCATTCTTTTTTACTTTAATAATTAACTAAATGCGCATGATTTTTTTTTTTAATTTTGCCAGGTCAGTTTTAAGGGGTAATAAATTCACTTTTTAAATAGTATGAGTGTGTAATAGATCATCATGATAGTTAAAGCGTGTAACTGATTTTTCGGTACAAGTTTGGCAGGAAATCCTTGCATTATCTCTTTAAAATAATTATATATCATCTCATTTCATATCATATTTCAAGTGATATTGCATCATACATTTCTCTCCTTCTTTCTCTCTCTCCCTCTCTTTCTATTCTGTCCCCTTCTAAATCTTTTTATGCACATATACATTAGTAAATGTATAAATGTAAGTATTAATGTCAGACACATGTATCTTTGATAGATACATTCTATTATTTTTTATACTAGATACATTCTGAAATATAGATACATGGGGAGAGAAGAGAAAGAGATAAGAGAGACAAGCGAAAGAGTCTACATGTGTTTTTGATACTAGATACATGTATCTTTGTTTTGATACAAGGTACATTGAGAAATACATGTATACAGGAAGAGATACAAACAAAATGGCCTACATGTATCTTTACTTTGATCCCATATACACTCTGAAGTATAGATACACAGGGATATAGGGGAGTGAAAATATCACATCCGGGGAGCACCCCTAGACGTACCCGGCGTCTTCATCCTCAGAGAGGACTAAGACTAGCCTCTTAGCATTCATCATTACATTCATAGGTTAGAAAGTGCAAAAAATTAAAACTTTTCATCTACATTTACATCATGAGGTTTGCATAGACCTCTCGCTTACACATAATATATACATTTTACTTAGACTCCTCGCATAAGAAAAGCTTACATAGGCTTCTACTTTTATGTCACATATACAATATACACAATATACATAATATAGTCTAATAGGAATGTCTCGTATAAAACCATCTAAACGAAATAGAACAATTCGGGCGTAGCCCTTACACAAATGTATAATTGTCACTTAGGGCTTACAAGATTGTCTTAAACAATAAGAGTGAAATGAATGTCCTTGGACTATAGCAAGTAACATAGGTAGAATACGAAAAGACATCGTCCTCGGATCTTGAGGACCTACCCACACTTGGAGAAAAGATCCAAGCCTTCCTTGCAAATTGGCCACAACCTCTTCAACGATCGGAACCTAAAATATTTGGAAATAAGAGAGAAACATAGGTTAGTATACCACTTGCACTAAGTATGGGCATATGCACATAAAACAATTGAAATCATGCACAAAGGAACACTTGTTCAAAATCATACTAAGTTACTTTGAAAAACCTTGTGCACAACTAAGAATCTATGTAAGCCAATAATCACACATTCCTTAAGACAAGACCATATGCAACACAAGACCAACATCATCAAGTATGTCAAATCAACATGTATAATAACATATTTAAGTACATAACCAAAACAACATGTCATAACAACAAAGCATGTATAAGAGTTCATAACATTACAATACATGCAAGACCCTTACTCATAACCCACCATTAAGCCTACAAGTGCAATGAGCAAGCAAAGTCTCATAACCTCACTCGACCAAGTAAATCAAACAAAGGATCACCAGTAATGCCTAGCTTAACATAACATAGCATTAATAATAGTCATCATCATATTTAGTAATGTAGATCAATAGTATGTTCATGAAACTAACATCATATAGGATCAAAGTCAACATATACATAACATTTACTTTATAAGAACCTAAGAACATCCTTCTAGGACTTCCATTAAGGTCAACTAGTGCAATGTATAGGTAGAGTCCCATACCCCTACCTAGACTAAGTCAAATCCCTTAAGTCACCCTAGTTAGTGTTCACTTTATTACTTCATTTTACTTTTGGGAACACTTGTCTTAACTGACATAGACCACATGAGCTAAATGTGGATCCGGTGTCATGAAATCCTACACTGAAAGAAGGTGGTCTACTTGCCAAAGTAGAGCCAAGCATGAACATAACATCTAGGTGGATCCACTAGCTAGTATACCTATGGAGGCAACATAGTTGAAGAACTAGGAGACATGTTTCAAACCCTCTTTATGCCATTGTCATTTTAATCTCTATCTCATGAGTATAATAGTGAACCTACCTTCCCTACTTGAAAAGGGACACTCCTTACTAATAGTTCACTCGGTGCTAAGCTAGAGTTCCTTTTGAAATGTCTTTCTTTAACAATAATAACTTAGTTTAGGTCATAGGGGACTATCCCTTATAAATTCATAGTCATTAGCTCAATAGGAATTGCATGAGACTGCCCTTTCAATACAACCCTCATATGTGAGATTAACACATTAACATCATCATATCATAGTAAGGCACATATGCAATTCATAACCAATCTTACATCATTACATCTTAGTCATAATTGCATAAGTCACATAATCAAGATATTTCAATTGCATCATCATACCAACCCTACTTAATCTAATCACAAGATACACTTCAATTGAACTTCATCACCAAGTACAAGCCATCATAATTGAAGTAAAAGTTTAGGATCATAAAAACTTACCCAACCTCCTTCACAAGCCATCATCCATGGTTTTACCATCAACCATCCAATTCCACCCCACAATAGGTGTAACAACATCATACAATAGTAATCTATACAATAACTAAATCAATTGTATCATCACTATCCAAATTAACTTCAATTCATGATCTAGGGTTTAGGGGAAGGGTTCATCATGAATTCTTCAACAAATAGATCAATCCCAACAATACATAACCCTAGGTAGTCCATAAATGATTATAATAGTTAAAATAAGTCTAACAACCAATACATTCTTCAATTCCCATCAATTCACAAGCAAGATCCAATATTTGAGGAAATTGGGGAAAGAACATGATCTACACCAAATTTCATCAATTACTCAACAATCTATACTTAATTAGTCATAGGTAATCACAATTCATCATAATTAATCATCAAATTCAAGTTTAGAAGAAAACTCATTTGTATAGAAAATCCTAAATATTGGGTGATGTAGAAATCAACTTTGAGAGGACCTCTTGGGGAAAGGAATCCCAAGAGTGAAGAACCCATACCTTAATGAAGCTTAATCCACAAAAAATGAGTGAAATCCTAGAGAAATTGGTCTTCTTCTTCAAGATTTTTTCTTCATTCAATGGAGGTTGAATAGAGAGAGAAAGTAGAGAGAGGTGAGAGCTTTTGGGTTTTGATTTGGGAATTTGATATGAGTAAGTAAATGTGAGAGAAAATTGATGGAAAATCAATATATAGACCCCCCATGAAATACCCAAAAGACCCCTCACTTAAGTTGACCCTTTAATGAAGTCAAACTTGAATTTCAAATTTCAGATTTTCGTTGGGGAACAAGTTCGCATCGCGTAGCGGAGCTGTTCCCGCAAGATTTTCAAAATTAATTTTTGAGACAGTAGAGTTCGCTACGTGCCCGCGACGCGGACCCACTCCACCTATCTGCAATTTCTTGTTGCCTTAGGCATCTTGCTTGGCCAAGGTTGGGGTCCCTTCGTGGACCTCTAGGGCGATCCTTGGGGGGTTGGGCCTAGACGTTCTCACCCTATATACATTATTTTAACTATTTAAGGTCTTTCTACAAGTTTTAGATTTCATACAACACCTCCAAACCTTCACAAAATCTAAGGACATTTTACTAGTTCAATTAGACTAGCTTCCGGACGTCTTGGACGTTTCTTGACGTCTTGACTCCAAAACTTCCTAAATGGTTTATTAACATTATTTTAGGCATTATGACAATGTTACTAACCTTAGACCAACATGTGAGGCTCTAGATTAGGTCTTGGTCTATTACAGAAAGAGTTTACATGTATCTTTGATACTAGATAGATGGTCTTTACTTTCATACGATAGATATACTGAAATTCGAATACACAAGGAGAGAGGCGAACGAGAGAAGAAGAGAGGTGAGCGAGATAGGAAAAAGGTGAGTGAGAGAGATAGTGTATTCCAGATACACGTGAATAACACTTGAATATCTAAAACAAATTGTACCTAATTAAATCCACATACATCCGGCGAAGGAAAAGTGATACAGAAGGTAATTTTCAAAATTGATGTGAGAGCACATAACTAAGACTTAAAGTAATGAAATTTATGTTTTTTTTAAAAAAAAAATACGATGAAAGAGGCACAACCAAAATTTTATGTCATGATCTATTATATTTTTAACCCATAAAACAGTGGCCCTGCCTTATTTTCCAAATGAAAGTAATGAACAAAATAGAGAATGTTAATATAATTCATGAGAGTTCATGAAGCAAAATAAATTGTCTTAAGTAAATATAAATTATTTATTATGTAATAAATCTAAATGCAACAAATTTATGAACTTATTTTTTCCTTTTCTCAAGCATTGTATTTGTGCGAATATCTTCTCTTCTAAAGTTTCAAATAAAAAAAATAAGAATTTATTCGTCAATAAACCTTATTGGGTATATATACGACTATATATTACTAATTATGAGCAATTAGGAGTACCTTTGCATATTATTTGGATATTTGAAATAAACTATACCTAATTAAAATCCACATACCTCTGAGGAAAAGTGATAGAAAGTAATTTTCAAAATTAATGTGAGAGGACATAATTAAGATCTAAACTAGTAGAATTTATGTTATTTTAAAAAAATTTACAGCGAAAGATATTTAACAAAAAAGTATACGAGGATCTATTATATATTTAACACATAAAATAGTGATCCCATCTAAGACTGGGCAACGAACCGAAAAGGGACCACCGGACCAGAACGAACTAGTACCCGACTGTAACGGGACGAGTTGACCGGTTCGTTGATCGGTATCGAGATGAACCGGACCGGAATTACCGGGACGGATACTCGATTTCGTCTCGTCCCACTATATACCGGGATGGAACCGGAACGGACCGAAATGGAACGGGATGGGATAAAAGGGATGACACATCTAGTTATTTCAAAAAATGATTTTTTTTAATAATGAAAATATATTTTTTATTTTTCTAAGTTTAAATTAATAGTTTTTAAATTTATATTGTAATTTTTTACTTAAGTTATTTTAAAGATTTTTTTTATAAAAATTTACTTATTAAATTTGCAAGTTAAGTCTAATTAAGTTTTCAAGATTTAAATAAGTTATTACTTATTGTTTATTAATATGTTATAATTTATAAGTAATATTTATAACTTGTAATTTAAATAAATTAAATTTGTAATTTTAAAAAATTAAATAAAAATAAGGATAAAACAATTACACAAATTAAAAAATATCAATTTAATTTATTTAAATTTGTATTATAAATTACAGTTTCAATTTACAACTACTAGTAGAGTGCATAATTTACGCAACCATCTTCTAGGAAGGGTTCTGTTTCAACTAAGTGTCGAATGTAATACTAACAGGGGGTAGATGAGTTACTTTGGTAGTATTTATTATTTAATATAAAATATAAATTATAATTTATAATTATATAATATATATTAATTAATAAATATATAATATAAATTAATTAATAAATATTAATTAATCGGAATCGGAACCAAAATAAACCGGTACCGGTCGGTTCCGTGTCCCGGTTCGGGATGTCCCGTTTCATCCCGTAGGCAACCGAACTGGAACGAACCAGACCGATAACGGACCGATACCGATATATCCCGTCCGTTGCCCAGCCTTAGTCCCATATGCCTTCTTTTCCGAATGAAAGTAATGAACAAAATAGATAATGTTTATATAATTAATGTGAGTTTATCAAGCAAAATAAATTGTATTAAGTAAATATAAATTTATTTATATGTGTAATAATCTAATGCAACAAATTTATAAACTTACTTTTCCTTTTGCCAATCATTATGTTTGTGCAAATATCTTCTCTTCTAAAGTATAACAAATGAGAATTTATTCGTCAATAAATCTTAGTTTGGTGAAATTTTTATGATGGTTGAGGGATAAGTAAGAAGTGACATACAAGAATTGTATGAGTCTCATTTCGTAATTTGACAAGTAAATTATTGTAACGATTCGAACCGTCGTTATTTAAGAGAAACAAAAATTCGAAAAAAACCTGAGTCACTGTCCCGTCACAGTTTGAAATTTTACAAAGTACTCTACATATAGAGGGAGTTAAATAGAAGGTTGGGTTGACGAGTGAGAAGAGAAATGGAAAAGGTATAAAGATATAATCCCACAAAATAAATTTTTATTTATTAAAAATAATCTCTCATACATGGTGTGCCTCAACCACCATAAGTTTTTTCCAATAGAAGAACATACATTTAACTCCACCAAAGTTGATTTGTATCATTGTCTAACACAATCAATTGACATTAAATTAAATCGCCATACATACCCAATACAAACTATATTGGTCATGTAATATAAAGGCTTACCAACAATACATCCATGACAATCTCTTTAATGTTAAACAGTGTCAGATGAAATCTTAACAATATTAAGATCGATAACTTTGACTTAACAATAACTTTGAATTGAAAATTAAATTTGTAACCCCGTGATTTCACATTGATAAAGTTGTTAAGGCAAAGGCATGCCTGTAAGTTGCAGCAATGCCTATTCAAAGAAATGTCATGATATTCGTAATTAGTAATTTGGTTAATATCAAGTGTTTTTTGCAGTGTATAAAAGCGTCTAATTTGAATCTTACCCTAAACAAAGAGAGAAAATGATCAAAATGGTACGAGGGTTGCTTAGGTATGATTATAAATAATAATAATTTATAGAAATACATACAAAAAAATAATAATTAAAAAAAATGAGCAATATCATTAACGAGAAGAGAATTTTTACATACTACATAATCTACCTCTATACATTGGTAATAAAGTAATATAATAATGTATATTAAATTTAGTTAGAGCTACATCATAGTAACATCATCTTCTTTTTCAGTAAAATCTAGAAAAGAAGTATAATGATTCTACAAGCGTACCTACTAATATTTGCAACAACAATAATAAGGTATGTGCATACAGAACTTATTTATATTCTATTATTACTATTTCTTTGTGATCCCGATAGATCCTTAATCCAAAAATAAAAATTAATGATGGTGATGATGATAATAAAAAAAATCAAAGAATTACCGAAATTAGCCTTACTTGTGCCGATTTGACCTACACTAAAATTGGAACCCTAATACAAAAAGTGATAAAACCATAGACTTGTAATGCCTTCAAACTTTAAATTCTTAAATCTATTATGTCTTATAAATAGGGTTAAAGTTTCATAACCACACACAACCACCTATTCCCTTTATATCTCAAGGATCAGGTTTTGCTTAAGCTGCCGCAATTATTGTTCCGTTATAAGTCTTTTACATGAACCATCCAATTTTTTCCTTCTACGCTTTACCATATATGGTAGGACTCTATGAATATATTCTTTTATATAACTTTCTTTTATTATAATAAATAATTATTTGATAAAAATAGTAAAATTTGATTTTATCTAAAGCAAAGTCTTTTAGCGAAGGGTAAAAAATTTACATACATTTCTAAGGACATTGGTACTTTTAATATAGTATAAATAGATATAGATATATTATGTCAATGGTACGGTTCAATCGACTATTTTAAAAAGATTATACCATCTCAATTTTTGGGTACTTTATAATATATAACCAAAATTAGACTTTTTAAACTCATCCCTATTGGGTTCTCTTCGATTAATTTTTATTGTTTTGACTTTTAAAATACCACCTTTAAACATACTATTATTAATATATTTCTTTCCAAATATTTTCTTGAAGAAACACTTTAATTTTTCACCAAGAAGACAAGAATTTAAAACATTGTTGTTGTATTGTTTGATCTTAAACATTTAATAGGAGTGTTTGAATATGTTTTATTATATTGTTTGATAGAGTATTATCTTTTAATTCTTAACCTAATTAAGTAAATGCTAATTAAAGAGCAAAGACTCAAAGTCATCTAGTCAACAGAGGCCTGACCTAAGTTATATTTGTATTTGAAAAATGTTATAAAATATATTTATATATTAAATTTAACATATCGTTAATATATAAAATATATTCAATACATTTAAAATTATTCGGTTTGGTTGGAATCTTGATCTTTTTCATAAATTTTAAAAAATCTTCCCAACTGTACGAGACGGTTATACAATTAAATAGAAGTGGATGGTTATAAATAAAAATCACAAGCAAATTAACCTTCACAATCTCCTTTTAATTTTAAATACTTTAGTTTTAGAATTAAAGAAAATTAACTTAACTAACAATAATAACAAATAAAAGATTAATTGATCCTCAACCTAAAATAATAATAGTACTCTCTCCGTTTCAAAAAGATTGGCCTAAACTCCATTTCAAGTCAAACTAGGCCAATCTTTTTGAAACGGAGAGAGTAATAATTAACGAGGGAATGGTACAAAATTTTGGTGAAAGAATCCTAAGCCTAAAAAAAGTAAGAAATACAGAAGATGCGTATTGGTATAAATTAATTAAGGAATGGTAAACCTAAACAAACAAACAATATTAGAGCTAATTGGGGGAGTTGAATATGGAATTAGTGAATGATGATTTAATCATGGATATTATCTCCCGCTTGCCTGTGAAGCTTGCAATTCAATGTAAAATTCTATGCAAGCGGTTGAATTATAAACTTAGTGAAGCACACGTTACTCAAAGTAATGCTTCACAATGGCTTGAAGATGAAAAAATTTCAAATAAAGTGACGATTTACTCACCACGGTTATCATCAAAGTACCAAATATCAAAAAATTTCTGTAATGTGTCGATCCCACGCAAAATGTCAACTACTTCACCCCTTGATGTGTCTGTTTTGGCCTCTTGCAACGGTCTTCTTTTTCTTGATTTTCATCTAGTCAGAACATTGTGTGTTTTTAATCCTACAACAGGGGCGCACCAATTGATACCTTACCCTGAGCCTAGAAATTATTTTAAAATAATTGAGAGTGAGGGTGGTGGTGAAGGATTACTTGTTGACTATCCTAATTCTGGTCAATATAAGTTGGTAATCGTAAGGAAGCTCGATGATCAAGGCTATATATTTAACGTATTTTCATCATCTGCAGGAGTACTAATGTGGCAGGAATTCCAATTCAGATCAAAGTTTTGCAATGCTTCGTTAATCGGTCACGCTGTTTCCCTGCACGGCTGCTTGCATTGGCTCAGAACTGATGGTAATGTTGTTGTTTTCGATACAACCAGAGGATATAGAATTATTAACATACCTTAAGTCATCAAAAGTTATGTCAGGGATCCCTTGTACGGCATAATTTCTTTTCGATTTCATTCATGGATGGGGGAAACGCGAGGTCTACTTACCCTAGTATGCGCCTTTGAGAAACTCATAGTAATTTTAACTTATGACAACAGCAATTGGACAGTTACACGCACTTTACCCAACTTCAAACCGGATCATGGTGTCCCAATGTGGTTTGATGGTCAAAAGTTGCTTTTCCTGGTAAAACATTCCACTGCATCTAAGTCTGGATATTTATACGAGTATGATTCCGTTTCCAAGATCAACAAAGTACATGATGTAATTTCAAATATTGATACTATCAAACACTTGTTTTCCTTCCAACCAACATTAGCCAATGACGTTGTTGTACCTAAGAATACACTCAAGATCCGTGCTGAATATCGTCGAGACATTGCAACAACATTAGCTGACCTCAAATGGCTTCTTAATGGTAAATCTACAGTCACACAAGAAACGCCTGTAAACAAGTTTCCCTACCTAAACTGATGGATTCTCAATCTTTAATTCTGGGCAACCTACTTGTCATTTAATTAATAAATTATAGGATTGCCAATTGTTTTCGATATGAATTTTATTTAGTTTTTTTTTGTCATACATATATCTTCAATATTAGTACTAGCCAAGTTATATTTCAACTCGCAATCAGGGGTGCTTACCATACGAACAACTCTCTCTCGTCTCGTCGTGCATCCCAGGATTTAACAAACTCTTTCTAATAAAATATTGAAAATCACTGAAATCTAGCTTGAAGATATTTCACTGTTAAGGTGTATCCCAAAATTCAACAATAAAATATTGGAAATCAATGAAGAAATCGGCCTTAAGTTGTAGTTTGGTATGATTTTCGATTGGTAGGGTGATGATTTATGATGTTTTGATGATAGACGTGTTTTGGATATACAAACAGATACGTAGATTTCAAAAAAGAATTCAAGCAGTGTTTTCAGAGTAAGTCGAGACAAATAAGGAAAACCTTAAATCGCAAGAAAATTGTGTACGAAAAGGATTGCAGTAAAAGGCAAAAACTAAATCCTTTTGTTGTATAACAAAAATAGGAAGTTGTGTATAAAAAGAATTTGCAGTAAAAGGCAAAAACTAAATCCTTTTTCTACTACAATTGTAATTCTTTTCCTTATACGCTTTAAACATCCACCTTCAGAAGTTTATAAAAGGACATCAAAGCAGAAGGGAAGAGGCAGACTTTTGCACAATCGAGAATCAGAACTGATGAAGCAGTAGGAGTAGAATTCGCTAGCGAATTCGAGATGAGTATGATGGGAGAACTAAACTTCTTTCTAGGACTCCAAATTAAACAAACTTCAACATGTACATCCATTCATCAACATAAATACATCAAAGAATTGCTAAAGAAATATGATATGAATGAAGCCAAAACAAATGACACATCCATTGGCACAACAACAAAACTTGACAAAGATGAACCTGGTTCTCCAGTAAATGATACAAGGTTGTCACGACTGGAATCTAGACCCCAGACGAGACCGGCGTCGTTGCCCTCTCAGAGGTCGCAGACAAGCCTACTTACGTCATTCTTACTTTACATAGGTTAATTTTAGCGGAAAATTTGAAACTTTTCGTTTCTAAACATTACTTACTAAACTTTTTTAATACGTTCGTAATTCGTTCAACATCAACCATCTAAACATTAAGAGATAATCAAATGAAAGAAATAGTTCAATAACATAATCGTATAATTGCCAAAATGGCATCCATACATAGTCTGAATAAAATAAGAAAGAAACGCTAGTGGAACATGCTCCACTAGCTCAACTCCTAAACTAAGCTAGAACATAAACAGTAGAATCCTCGAAAGCATGAGGACCTACCCAAACCCGGATGAATGCTGGACGTCCGGATAACTGCAGCGATGATCCTGTAGCTCTACCGTCCACCTGTGCCTGCACCTAAAATAGTAGAGTTTGTATAGGGTTAGTACACACTTGTACTAAGTATGGGCATATGCAAGCACACACCAAGGACATGCATGAGAAAGAATAGCTCTTTCCTAACAACATGATTTTTGGAAGTCAAGTCAGTGGACTTGCCAAATTGGGATTAGGAAAGTTTTCTAATTTGAATTAGGAAAGTAAATAATCTTTCCAAATCTGGATTAGGAAAGTCAGTGAGCTTTCCAGATTGGGAATAGGAAAGTTATGCCATGAGAATAATCATACATCATACTTTTCACATTTGCACACAACACATCACATTTACACATAGCACACATCATAGAGCATATAGTACATTTCACATGTAGCACATAACTTCTTTCATATCATTCATTCATATGCCATGAGACCTTGGAATCATGGACTTGAAATTAAGAATTTCCAAAATGAGGGCTCAACATATGGGACCTTAACTAGGGAGTCTTCATTAGCAAACACAGAGTCTGCTTCGTTCATTCATACGTACTCCATTTCATTTCATTCATAGACCACTGTAAACACCAGTTATACCTAGGATGTAGTTTAAGACTTTCATTAGGTTCGTTGTGCAATGACCAAGAATGACCTAATGTCATTACTTGAATCTAACTCACCTTTTGATTATCCTATCCTAACACCTTTGGTATCATTCATTTCATTATGTGCATCATTTGAGGCTGGCCTCATTCATTCATTGGGAACTTTAACTTTAAACGACATAGATCATGTGAACATCATGAAATCCAGTGTCTCCCCCACACCGAAAAGAGGTGGAATCACCGGCCAAAGTGATCCAATAACATGCTGGCGTACATGGGAATTTAACCCCGCCAGATCCCTATATTGGCAGTATAGGTTCAAAGACTAGGAGATATAAGGAGACCCATACCTGGCATACCGGATAGTCTCATCTCATGAGAGTTACGTGAACCTCCGTCCTTCCCGAAAGAAGTCATCACCGCTCATACCTAGTCTATCGGTGATCAGTATAAAGTTCCATTACATTCTTCTCATACGTCATGGAAGCTGGCTTCTAGTGTGAGGACATCATAGCTCATTAGATGATTTCTCATCTCATCATTCGTATTGAGTGTGTTAAGCTCAATACTCTCATTAGAGTGTTCATAGAGACTGGTCTCTTCATTATCTTACACTCTCATAGGTGAGTACGTATTGGTAACATTTACTTAGGCTCATTTGAGATTGCTCTCATCATTTACATTAGCCTCTTATCATGTTGTCACCGCATTCATCATCATTAGCATCTTTGCTTTTCATAGTTATTCACCTCTTATTACGTGAATTTTCATTTCATCATATGCCAATGCACTTGGCCATTTGGTGTGTTTCACACCCTTACTTAACCCTTCTAGGGTTTCATTATTTCATTGTTCATTTCATCATTTCATTGTTCATCTCATCATATGCCAATGCACTTGGCCATTTAGTGTATTTACACTCATACTTAACCCTTCTAGGGTTCATCATTTCATTTCATACATCTTAGGTTCACTTACTTTTGAACGTATGTTAGACTTATGTGTCTATATATACAAGCCATGAGGCTTCATTCGTTGTTCGTTAAGTGATTCTTACATTCCTAAGATTATGTAGTACAAGACTTATGTATCTTGTAGTTATGCCAAGATCTTGAATTTGATCTAAGTAGGTGGCATTATTCTTGGATGATTTGTTCACGTATGACTTATGTATCAAACGGAAGTTTGGGGAAGGAATCCCAAGTCTTGAATCAATTGAATGTCATTTACATTATTAATTGATTTTATTCTAATAGTCATAACATTTTAACTCTAAGTCAAATCACAATGTTTACATTGAAGGGTTACTTGTCTATTTAAAACTTTCCTTGCATTGGCCGATGGGTTGTGAGTTCAAGCCCCCACAACCCCATTTTCGTTTTTCTTTTATTAGTTTTGGCCTATAGGAGACTTTGGGACCCGAGGTCGAGTCCCCTCAGCCACACTACAATTCTCCTTTATTTTCCTTTCCCTTCCATTCGCTTAAGGCTGAGAGGTTGTGGGTTCGAACACCCACAACCTCTTTATTTATTCTCCTTTTTGAAAGTTGACTTATTTGAGTTGACTTGTGAGGTTGTGGGGTCGAATCCCCACAGCCTCATTTTATTTTTTTATTATCTCCCTCATCCGCATAGAGGTCGTGGGTTCGAATCCCACGCCTCTCAAAACTTTTTCTTCATTTTTTCCTTTCCTTGGTTTCTAACCGAGAGGGTGTGGGTTCGAACCCCACCCCTCTCATTTATTATTTTCTTTTCTTCACCCTTATTTCTCAACCAAGACAAGTTCGAATCCCCCTCACCACACGAATTTTCCTCTTCTTTAATTAAACTTTTCTTTTGATTTTAAAGGGGTGAGCTCTCGAGTTCAACCCTCAATGACGTCACCTAATTTTTCTTTATTTTTCTTGGCATTCTAAACATCTTAATTTGGCAATGATATATCAACCAATTGCTGGAAATTCAAGTAACTCCTTTACTCATTTTTTTTCTTCATTTGTTAGTAAATTCATAGGACAATACATAGTTCGTTTGGTACGTTCTTTAATTCAATTTCTTTCATGAATTCTTAACCAAAATGTTTACTCCTCAATTCAGCCACACTTCATGTCACATGAACATCACATTTTACTTCAATTAATGTACATAAAACGACAAACAAAATATTAACAAAATTAAGCCTTTAGGCCGAGACTCAACATGTAATACATTTTTCTTTTCTTAATTCGAACATACACCTTGTTGTCTTTTCATGCTTCAACGTACATCCAATACATTAACATTCAGCACAAACATCACATAATCCTAAGTCTACCAGCATTCATACCAACCTACATTCGTTGGGAGCTAATGACAGGGACATGCAACAGGGGAATCAACCTTAGTTTTTGAGCCGAATATACTGTGTCCTAGGGGTCTCTTGTGAAAGGGACCAAGAGTAAGAAGACCCATACCTTTGTTTTCTTGTTAAATGTCCAGAATGCTGCCCAAGAACTCCTCCACAAATCAGTCCAAACACCCACACTCACACCTCACCCGACTAGCGTAGTATGCTTTGCTTAACGTTACCGAATTGCTTTCTCTTTTGTGTTTTGCTTGTGAATTCTTCAAGCATGAAGAATTCTTGTTTTATTTCTGACTTTTTTCACGTTTGCAGCCAGAGAGAGTGTGAGAAAGAGAGAGAGAAATCATGCAAGAGAGAGAGTGGGGGAAATGGGAGATAGAAGTCTAGTAAAAGTAGGACTTTGTGGGTATGAATTGGTCAACTTATTAATTAATAAATATTAATAAAAAAAAATCTGATTTCTTTTTCCTAAATCAGCTATTATTAATTATTTATTAAAAACTAAGTTACCACATTAAAAATAAAAGCAAATTAAATCTTGCTTCTAGTGGGGTTCGAACCCGGGTGACCCCATTTTGCGAAAATGGGTCACTTCGGGTAGCCCCACCCGAATTTCTTTATTTTTTTTAACTTAATTAATTAAATAATTAATTACTCAGGGTAATTACAATATTACCCTTCACCTGGAAAAGACGATTTTACCCTTGGACCCTCAAAACTTAAAATTTCTTCTTTTGAGTCCGGTAAAAACTCTTTCGATTAAATCATCGTTTTCGAGAGCCTTACTTGGTTGGTTCCAACCTTTCCAAGCTCAATTAACTCCCCAAGTTAGTTGGCTTGGTCGTAGTAAGGGTTCTGAGGTCTGGTTCTACGCGTATCAGTCTGTGTGGACCTTGGTCTAATTGCACACATTCTTGAAAAACCTAAGTCTTGATCCTATTCATTTTTAGGGTTGTTACAAAGGTACAGAGGGATGATCAGATCACTACTATATTTAACTGCTAGCAGACCTGACATTGAGTTTAGCGTTGGCTTATGTGCATGATTTCAGTCTTGTCCTAAGAAATCTCATCTAAAGGATGTCAAAAGAATTTTGCGATATCTTAAAGGCACAGTGAACCTGGTTCTTTTATCTAACTGGAGACTCATTCGAGCTAGTGAGATTCGCAGATGCAGACTATGCAGGTTATCTGGTAGATAGAAAAAGTACCTCGGGAATGGAACACTTATTAGGACCTTCTTGATATTCTGGGCAACTAGAAAGCAAAACTTCGTCGCTCTATCCACCGCTGAGGTAGAGTATATAGCAGCTGCTTCTTGTTATGCTCAACTCCTTGGATAAAACAACAGCTTGAAGATTTTGGAATTAAAACTGGTTGTATTCCCATCCGATGTGACAATACCAGTTCTATGAATATGGCTAAGAACCTGGTTCAACACAAACGTACCAAACATATAGACACCCGACATCACTTCCTCCGGGACAATGTTGAAAAAGGGCTCATCATGATGACATTCTGCAAAACTGAGGACCAAATTGCTGATATTTTCACTAAAGCACTAGGAAGAGAATCACTTCAGTGAAATCGACTCTCTCTAGGACTTGTATTTAAATATGGATAAATGACATTACTCTCTATCTCTTAAAGCTATGATGCAAGAGTGCTGACTTGACCAGAACCGGGCTCTCAGGATATCAGGTATACATCTCATCCCACTTAATATTTATCCATGCAATGTACATTTATAGCTGATTCTGTCAGTAGTCTAAAATGCATAAGAACCTGATCCATATCCTTATTTCCTACATTCTCTTACTTTGCGCGGGAAAATTTCCACAAAAGCACTACATACTCTCCTTAATTTTCCCATACGTCACCCTTCTGATAAGAATTCCAACTGTCAATCAATATTCCCTTTCAATGTTAGACCACCATAATTACAAGCCGTTTCATATACTCCATATCAAAACCGTTCCCAACACTCCATCTTTCTAAAAGCTCCAAAATGCTTCTTCTCTCTTTCTCTAAGAAACCCAAAATTCTACCATGGCTAATCCCCTCGTCGCCTACTCCAATGACGAAAACTCTTCTGATCCAATACCTGTTTCACCTGTTGCACAGTCTCAAGGGGAAGCAAATCACTCCACAGACACATCACTCACTTCGTTGCCCCAAGATACATATTCCGCCGATCCACATGGCCCACAGTCACCATTGCCATCATACGCCTCCGGCAAACCCTTCACTCCTTCTCCGTCACCCCCACTCTCAGAAACCCCAAACCCTAATCATCCCTTTTCATCTCCACCACCACCAATAGAGACACCCATTCCCACCACCACCACTACGTCTCTACCACCACCAATAGAGACACCCATTCGCACCACCACCACTACCTCTCTTCCACCACTACCCACTCACCCACTCGAACAAGATCTCCCGTAGGCATCTTACATCCTCAGAAACCAAAACAACCTCACAAACATATTGATGTCAAGCAAACACCCTTTCGCAAGCCACTTACTCGAAGTGTAAGTCTGGCAAAAATGACCGAAGTTGCAAAGTGAAGGGTGAAGCGTCGTCGTCTGGGTAAGTCACATGTTCCTCCGCCTGTCTCTCCTATAGTTCTTGATTCTGCATCTAATGACATCTTTGTGTCTAAACCCTTTGAAGCCCACTCTCGGTAAAAAAATGGCAAGTAAAAACATGAAACAATTTTTAAAAATGGGTAAAAAGAAATATTTTAAGACTAAATCAGTGCTTCGAGGTAGGACTTTCCACCCTGATATTCTCTTCATAAATGTAGTCAAAAGGGTGTGTGACCTTTTAAACTTTCAGGGGTGGGGAGATTTATTTCTTGACACTACGTTGTTGGTTCATGAACAAGAGGTTGTAGAGTTTTAAACAAATCTGAGAATGTTGGAAGGACATGTGGTGACATCCTCTGGGAATGGGGTGGAAATAATTTTTGACCCCATCAGGCTTGGAGAGACTTTACAAGTACCCACTACTGGAATTGATGCATATAATTGGCTATCTGATGAACAATGTGTTCTTACGTTCAAGGTTTCCCAAGGACGGGTTACATCTAGGACTCGAAAAGTATTAAAGGGGAAAATGGTACCTATTCATAAATTGTTGTTTGAAGTAGTGCATAAAGGTGTGTTACCTAGGCGTCATAAGAGGCATATCGCCTCTTTGCTTGACTTGGGACTTATGAACGCTCTAGAGTGTAAGGAGCCTATTGATTGGCCAACACTTATAATCAAACATCTGGCCCAAATCGTTGATCCTCAACCTGGTTCTCATCAATTGACGTTTGTTAATCTACTCACAAAGGTGTTTACTGTATTTAATGTGCCTCTGGGAGAAGGACGAACTTTAAACAGTGCACACATGTTCACTCAATCCACTCTTGCTAACTGTTGTTTCCTCACTGAACCTGAGCAGGTATCGATTGTCTCTCCACGACCATCTGGTCCTGTCACTCGTTTACTTAGAGAACTTCAAGTTGTGCAAGAAAAGTATGCAACTTTAGAGAATGAGAATTAGACTTTGCATGCTGAGTTTCGTAATTCTAATGCTGAAGTTGGTCGTTTGAAAGATCAATTAGTGCAACAACAGCTTGCGAACAATGCAAGGGCAGACAGGGTCCTTGCCATGCTTGCCTCTGCTTCCTCTTACCCTCCTAAGCCCAGCCAGCCCTCGTCCTAATTCTGTCTAAACTATTCCGGTGTCTTATACATTTGGATTAAGTGACTTTGTTATGCTGTTATGTTTTTTGCCTGGATTGACTATTTGTTGTAGGGCTCTACATGAGCTTAAAAAGTGTTGATATATCTTGATTTCTTTGTTGGCTGTGTTCTTAACATGTTGTCACTTTTGTGATCTCTATGAATGATTGATTCTTTTTTATATGCCAAAAGGGGGAAGTAGTTGTTGGTTGTATATTGTGTGTGTTATGCTATTTTACAGTCTTTTCACAAGCAAGTTTATCATCATCAAAAAGGGGAAAATGATGATTTATGATGTTTTGATGATAGACGTGTTTTGGATATACAAATAGATACGCAGATTTCAAAAAAGAATTCAAACAGTGTTTTCAGCGTAAGTCGAGACAAATAAGGAAAACCTTAAATCGCAAGGAAGTTGTGTACGAAAAGGATTTGCAGTAAAAGGAAAAAACTAAAACCTTTTATTGTATAACTAAAAGAGGAAGTTGTGTATAAAAAGGATTTGCAGTAAAAGACAAAAACCAAATCCTTTTTCTACTAAAATAATAATTCTTTTCCTTATACGCTTTAAACATCAACCTTCAGAAGTTTATAAAAGGACATCAAAGCAGAAGGGAAGAGGCAGACTTTTGCACAATCGAGAATGAGACGAAAGAGAAAGCATATTAATACGCAAAAGCCTACAAACTTGAGAGTTAATAGAAACAGAGTTCAAAAAGTTCTAAAGTCAGAAGTTCTTGAGTGAGTAAAGTGTTTTGATTCTTAGTTGTTGTCATTTTCATAGTTTTGTTGTACAAGAAGTGGGTTTGGCTTCTTGTATAGTCGAGTTTTTAAGAGGTTTGTAACAAGAGGTGAGTTTGGCTTCTTGGAGAGTAGAGTTAGTCGATTATAGTTTCTATGTTGATGTTTTGATGAGTTGACAAACTTCGGGGATAATGAAACACTAGTTACCCTAAGAGTTCTTGTTGATAGGGGGAACTGGTGAATAAGTTTGTTATCATCAAAAAGGGGGAAAATGTTAGTTTGGATCTGATATTAAGTTTTGATGATTTAACAAACTTAGGGATTTAATAAGGAACCAGATCCTTGTTATTGGGACTGCTGACAGTGAATGAATGATAAACTTAGTGTGAGGTATATTTGTGTGTTATCATCTAAAAGAAGGAAAATGTTATATTCTAGGTGTTTTGATGATCCTCACAAATGAAGGGACCTGGTCCCTGTATGAGTTCGCTCAACCAGATCTATAATGGGGTACAATTGTGCAGCTGTCGTGTTAGAGGTTGGTGAGGCATCAGCTTACTACACCAATTAGAATGGACGAGGGTGAATCTTTATGTTTGATATTTTTAGCATGGAAAACACCATATTAAATTCATTTATTCAAAGAAGAAAGTCAGCCAACAAGCCTTTCAAGAATTCATAAAGAAGTTTGCAAGGGACCAGGTCCCTGCAAGATTGCGTATGTGAAAGGACGATAAGACAGTTGTCAGAAAAACTGCCACTTCTGAGTAGTAGATGCACGTACTTCCAGAAAGGCACGCTCTCAGCTAGGGGTGTTCGTGATTCGATTTGGATCGGATATTGATTAAAACCAAAACCAAACCAATTTAGTCGGTTTTTTAAATTTCTAAAATCAAACCAAACCAAACAAAACAAATAACCATCGGTTTTGGTTATTGTCGGTTTGGTTTAGTTTTTCTGGTTTATTCAGTTTGAAAGTAATAATTTTTGTGAGGACGTACGTATCTCGATGGAAACAAATACCAAGTACATGAACAATCTACAGAAATACTAATGTCGGTTCAGTCAAGAAATTAAGCAATATTAAAGTTATCATTACACGAACAAAGTGATTTATTTAAGATAAAGTGTGACTATTTTATGTGAAGTAGAGTAAGTAAAGACTAAAATGGATTTTGATGGACTTGGATTTGAGATTGTTATACCTTGGCTAAAGTGTTAGGCTTGAAAAAATGGTAAAGTTAAAGCCTTAAGTTAATTAAAATTTAACAAAATATTTTTAATTTATTTATGAATAATATATAAATAATTATAAAATTAATATATCTAATTTATCGGTTTGGTCTTGTTACATTTGCGGTTGTTTTTTAGTAAAACCAAAACAAATACAAATAGTATCGCTTTTCATAATTTAAAAACCAAACCTAACAAAACTAAACCAAATATTGATTTTCTTAATCGGTTTGGTTCGGATTGCTATTTGGTTTGGTTGTTAACCATAACCATGAACATCCCCAGCCAATGGGCGGTCCCAAAGTTTTGAATTTTCTCTTCTCTGAAAATTCGTAAGCTTACAAAGAGAAAGTCATCTTCAAGAAAGAACTCTGCTCAACTCAACAAAGTGACTTGATAGAGTGAAGGAGAGTTCATTAGCCATATGAATAATGCTTACTACTTATGGCCATATGAATGAATGATTGTAAATTCACGTGAGGAGTTATGCAGGTTGTATGTCATCATCAAAATGGTGGAAATTAATAAGTGTTTATTCTCTTAGATGTCTTGATGATCTTATCACAAGTGTAGTGACCTGGTCCTCTACAGAGTATGAAACTCGTCTAGGCTTCTAAATACTGGACAACTATAAAAGCTGTCTGCGTCAGAAAGGTTGGTGAAGCAACAGAGTACTTCACCAATCAGGGACAACCAAGTTGTTTGTTTGATGGGTAATAACTTTTCTTGGTATATATCAAACAAACAACAACAAAATTCATCCATTCATTCATAGAGAAAAATTTCAAGCTTGAAGAACAACAAAGGGAACTGATCGAAGTGCATTTATTGCTTCTTGTATTTGTTGTATTTGGTTGCTTGTAATTGTTCTTACATTGTAGGATTCATTTCAATTGTGAAAGAAACGTTCAAACTTGGGTGAATCATTGTTAGGGCTAGGTTAAGGGTAACTTAGGTTCTCACTCTAAATCTATATTAATCGGGTAGGATTAGTATAGAGAGCAGTGTTGTATCTGCTCCAGCTCGTCTATGTGATAAGGTATATTACTTAGCATAGAGATTAGTAGGCTAGTCTCTTGATGTAACACTGGTTTTACTTTTGCTTTTGAGAAAATTTGTGAAACGCAGTTTGAAAAGTCCCGTTGAGAACAGGTCGTGATTTTTCTCCCTTGAGCAAGGAGGTTTCCACGTAAAGTTGCCTGTCAATCTTTACGTTTCTGTATTTGTTATTTTCTCTCTGAATTTACTGTACCGAGGACATGATCCCATTAATATAAGTGGGTGCATACATTCCAACAATAGTTAATCATGAGTTTTCTTTGTGGTGAAGTTATCGGTTATTGAGTTGTAATCGTGACATAGTTGTTGAATGATAAAACAAGGTTTTTCCTTCCTTGATTGAGGAAGGTTGTAAGACAAAGACAAACATACAAGAACCTGGTTCTTGTTCTAGGGGTAAGATTTATTCATAGGGGAACTAAGACTAGAGGTTTAAATTGGACAATCACCAAACAACCTGAAGGTGAAATATCAACTTAAAGGTGAAATACAAATAGCTACCGAGTGTAAGTTACACTTGTTGTCACTACTTGTGAGCATGTCATTCTTAACTGCAACATACCTAGCTATATTTTAAAATAATAAATAGCAGGTACATGAATATGATGCTACTAACAATTAAGCGCTTTAATTCTTCTACTGCAACTTCAGTTTTTTGACAGGTAGCTGTTTGTTTGTTCTCTCCCCAAATCTAGAGATGTATTTGGCATCACATGTACCATGCATATGTTTTTATGAAAGTCTGATTATTTTAATTCCTTTGCCAATCTAGTGATATAGTAATAAATTAGATCTCTTTGTAAATGTTTACAACTGCAACACATATAAAACTTCTTCTTATTGACATATTGTTTATCAAAGGCATGAAAAAGGTCTTTTAAAAACAGAGAAATATTAAGCGAGAGGAGATGAACTTAAAAATCAATCAGGAAATATATATATATATATATATATATATATATATATATATATATATATAGATATATTTATATATATATATATATATATATTATTGATATGGAGGAACAATAAAATTACCTAAGAAACTGAATGATTGCTTGCAGAAATAACGACAAGTTTATCAGTTTCTGGAATGAAGGCCAAACACGAGTTATACATAGTGCACATGTCTTTGTGAGTCAACTAAAATTACCATCTTGTCCCAAACTCCCATTTCTAAATAAGAGTAATTATTCCCCCTGTTTTGGAATGAAGGCCAAACACGAGTTATACATAATGAATGAATGATTGTAAACTCAAGTGATGAGTTATGCAGGTTGTATGTCATCATCAAAATGGTGGAAATTGATAAGTGTTTATGCTCTTAAGATGTTTTGATGATCTTCTCACAAGTACAGGGACCTGGTCTTTTGCATAGTATGAAACTCGTCAAGTCTTCTAAATACTGGACAACTGTAAAAGCTGTATGCGTTAGGAAAGTTGATGAAGCAGAAGAGTACCTCACCATTCAAGGACGACCAGATTGTTTGTTTGATAGGTAATAACTTTTCTTGGTATATATCAAACAAACAACAATAAAATTCATTCATTCATTCATAGAGAGAAATTTCAAGCTTCAAGAACAAGAAAGGGAAACTGATCGAAGTGTATTTATTGCTTCTTGTATTTGTTGTATTTGGTTGCTTGTAATTGTTCTTACATTTTAGGATTCGTTTCAATTGTGAAAGAATGTTAATCATTGTAAGGGATAGGTTAAGCGTAACTTCGGTTCTTACTCTAAATCTATATTAATCGGGTATGATTAGTATAGAGAGCACTGTTGTATCTGCTCCAACTTGTCTAAGTGATAAGGTGTATTACTTAGCATAGAGATTAGCAGGCTAGTTTGTTGATGTAAAACTGGTTTTACTTTTGCTTTTGAGAAGGTTAGTGAAATGCAGTTTTAAAAGTCCTGTTGAGAACATGTCATGGTTTTCCTCCCTTGACCAAGGAGGTTTCCACATAAAGTTGCCTGTCAATCTTTACGTTTCTATATTTGTTCTTTTCTATCTGAATTTACAGTACCGAGAACCTGGTCCCATCAATATAAGTGGACGCATACATATCAACAGTTGGTATCAGAGCTTGACTTTTCACTTTAGTTAACACCAAGAAAAGGAAAGATCCTGACGGAATGGTTGCACCACCAAATATGAAAGAAGGACAATCGTAAACCAGGCCACCTCACTTTAATGGACATACTATGGGTGGTGGAAAAATAGAATGTACGACTACATCAATGTTGAGGACACCCAACTTTGGGATGTTATTCTTGATAGCCCGTATATTCCTACCAAGGAAGTGAAGGATGGGGAGCTAACCACCACCGTGGTCAAGACTAGGAAAGAGTATAATGAAGCTGACAGGAAAACATTGAAAAGAACTATAAAGCCAAAAAGATCTTGGTATGTGGAATTGGAGCTGATGAATACAACCAGATTTCTGCTTATGAGTCTGCTAAAGAAATTTAGGACTGTCTTAAAAATTCTCATGAAGAGACTAAACGAGTGAAGGAATCGAAAGTTGACATGCTAACCACTCAATATGAGAACTTTGTGATCAAGTAAGGTGAAACCATCTTTCATATGAACTCTCGTTTCACTTCTATCACTAATGACTTAGAGGATTGGGAGAACCCATTCCAGTTTACAATCAAGTTCGCAAGGTTCTTAAAGTGCTTCCAAAATTGTGGGAAAGTAAGGTGGATGCAATCACAGAAGCGAAGGATCTGATGACTCTTCCAATGGATGAGCTGATTGGGAATATGCAAACATATGAGTTACACAGAAAACATGAAACTACATCGAAGGAAGGGAAGAAGGAGAAGTTTATTGCTTTAAGAAACTTCTCCAAAAATGAAGCTATTGAGGAGGAGGACGAAATAACTTACATTACTAAGCGATTTCAGAAGATTATAAAGAAACATGAAGGTTTTCAAAAGAAATCATCTACCAACAGAACTGCGATTGCAAACGATCTCTGCCATCAATGTGGCAAACATTACATGAGAGATTGTCCTGGTCAAACAAAAGAATCTCATGAAACCAGATTTCATAAGAAGGACCTGGTCCCAGAAAATGTTCAGAGGAAGGCTAATGCTGATCAGTTGGTGAAAAAAGCCTTTGCTTTCTGGGGAAATGATTCAAGCGAGTAAGAAGAAGTTTAGAAAACCATGAGTATATCTCAATGATGGCCTTTGAAGATGATGAAAATCTCTTCAACTCAATTTCTCATTAATGCCAAAATCTGATGATGAAGAGGATCTAAATGAGGTAACTCTTTGTCACATCCGAGAATACACCCTAGACGTAACCGACGTCGTCGTCCTCTTTGAGGACTAAGAATAGCCTCTTAGCTTACATCATTACATTCATAGGTAAAATTTAGCGGAAATTAAAACTTTTTCATTACTTCTAACTGGAGGTTTGCATAGACGTCTACATACACATAGTATATATATATATATATATATATATATATATATATATATATATACTTTTATTGCACATAGATATATATAAAAGACAACATAGTCATAATAGTCGTCTCAACTCATAACCATCTAATAAGAGTGTAAGAACTTGGGCATAGCCCATACATCAAAGTAAGATGGTCTATAAAATGTTTCATACTAAATGGAAAAGAAAGAACATAATAGTCTTAAACTCAAAACAACTCCATTATCTAGATAGTGGCATCACCCTCGGAAAGTGAGGACCTATCCTACTTGGATGAATAAGGGATCCAAGCCTTCTTCAAGTTGTCTTCGAAAGCACTTCAACGACCGAAACCTAAAATGTTGGAGAAAAGGAAGAAATAGGGTTAGTGCACCACTTGTACTAAGTATGAGACCATCTGCACACATTCTTTAAAAATCATGCTAAGAAAAGGGACATTTCATAAAGGTATGCAATTTACTTTGAAAACACTTGTGTACATTCAACAAGACCATACCAAATCAATAAGACATATTTATGAAGTCATAGGAATGTACATCACAAGACTAACAACATCAAACTAGTCAAGTCAACATGCATATCATGTAATTAGACACACAGTCAAAGTAACTCTACCATCAAGTCATAACCTCAACAAGCATGAATAAGAGTTTACTATAACATAACCAAAGCAAGACAATTGCCCATAACCCCTATCAAGTCAACAAGTGCAATGACCAAGCAAAGCCCCATAACCTTACTCAATCAAGTAACCCCACAAGAATCATGACCAACATCCCACTTCTCATAACATAACCTTAAGAGTACACAATATCATAGTTTTAGCATTATAGGCCAAATACATGTTCATAAGAGTAATGGACATCACACATTATCATTTAAATGTAAGATCATCATATACATATCATTAACATTTATAAGCATATACATACATAAGAACGTCCTCCTAAGAATTCCCTTAAGTCTAACTAGTGCAATGTATAGGTAGAGTCCCATACCCCTACCTAGACTAAGCGAAACCCCTTAGGTCACCTTAGTTAGAGTTCATTCCTTTAGTTCATTTTACATTTTGGGAACATCTTGCCCTAACCGACATAGACCACATGAGCTAATGTGGAATCCGGTGTCATGGAACCCTACACCGAAATAAGGCGGACTACTTGCCAAGGTAGTACCAAAACATGAACATAGCAACTACGTGGATCCACTAGCTAGTATTCCTATGGGGGCAACATAGTTCATGAACTGGGATATATAGTTGGGACCCTCTTTATGCTACAAGAATTATAGTCTCCAATCTCAAGAGTACATTAGTGATCCTACCTTCTGTCACGACTGGAATCTAGACCCCAGACGAGACCGGCGTCGTTGACCTCTCAGAGGTCGCAGACAAGCCTACTTACGTCATTCTTACTTTACATAGATTAATTTTAGCGGAAAATTTGAAAATTTTTGTTTCTAAATATTGCTTACTAAACATTTCTAATACATTCGTAATTTGTTCACCATCAACCATCTAACATTAAGAGATAATCAAATGAAAGGAATAGTTCAATAAATCTTAATTGTATAATTGCCAAAATGGTCCAATACAAAGTATGAATCAAAACAGGAAAGAAACAATAGTGGAACATGCTCCACTAGCTCAACTCTTAAACTAAGATGGAATATAAAACAGTAGCATCCTCGAAAGCATGAGGACCTACCAAACTCCGGATGAATGCTGACGTCCGGATAGCTGCAACAATGATCCTGTAGCTCTATCGCCTACCTGTGTCTGCACCTAAAGTAGTATAGATGTATAGGGTTAGTACACACTTGTACTAAGTATGGGTATATGCAAGCACACACCAAGGACATGCATGAGAAAGAATAGCTCTTTCCTAACAACATGATTTTAGGAAGTCAAGTCAGTGGACTTGCCAAATTGGGATTAGGAAAGTTTCCTAATTTGAATTAGGAAAGTAAATAATCTTTCCAAATCTGGATTAGAAAAGTCAGTGAGCTTTCCAGATTGGGAATAGGAAAGTTATGCCATGAGAATAACATACTTTTCACATTTGCAAACAGCACATAACATTTACACGTAGCACATATCATATAGCTTACAACACACTTTGTATGTAGCACATAACTCCTTTAATATCATTCATTCATATGCCATGAGACCTCGGAATCATGGACTTAACATTAAGACATCCCAGAAATGAGGGCTCAACAGATGGGACCTCAACTAGAGAGTCTTCATTAGCAAACACAGAGTCTGCTTCGTTCATTCATACGTACTCCATTTCATTTCGTTCATAGGCCAGTGTAAACACCAGCTATACCTAGGATGTAGTTTAAGACTTTCATTAGGTTCGTTGTGCAATGACCAAGAATGACCTAATGTCATTACTTGAATCTAACTCACCTTTTGATTATCCTATTCTAACACCTTTGGTATCATTCATTTCATTATGTGCTTCATTTGAGGCTGGCCTCATTCATTCATTGGAAACTTTAACTTTAACCGACATAGATCATGTGAACATCATGAAATCCAGTGTCTCCCCCACACCGAAAAGAGGTGGAATCACCGACCAAGGTGACCCAAAACATGCTAGCGTACATGGGAATTTAACCCCGCCAGATCCCTATATTGGCAGTATAGGTTTGAAGACCACGAGATATAAGGAGACCCATACCCGGTAAGCCGGACAGTCTTATCGCATGAGAGTTACGTGAACCTCCGCCCTTCTCAAAAGAAGGCATCACCGCTCATAGCTAGTCTATCGGTGCTCAGTATAAAGTTCCATTACATTCAACTCATACGTCATGGAAGCTGGCTTCTAGTATGAGGACATCATAGCTCAATAGATGATTTCTCATCTCATCATTAGTATTAAGTGTGTTAATCTCAATACTTTTATTAGAGTGTTCATAGAGACTGGTCTCTTCATTAACTTTACACTCTCATAGGTGAGTACGTTTTGGTAACAATTACTTAGGCTCATTTGAGATTGTTCTCATCTTTTACATTAGCCTCATATCATGTTGTCACCACATTCATTAACATTAGCACAATTGCTCTTCATAATTACTCACCCCATTTTACGTGAAAGTTCATTTCATCATATGCCATGTACTTGGCCATTTGCGTATTTCACACTCTTACTTAACCCTTCTAGGGTTTCTTCGTTTCTTTACATACATCTTAGGTTCATTTATTTTTAAGCGTATGCTAGACTTGTGGGTCTATACATACAAGCCATGAGGCTTCATTCATAGTTCGTTAAGTGACTCATATCTTCCAAAGATTATGTAGTACAAGACTTATGTATCTTGTATATATGCCAAGATCTCGATTTCGATCTAAGTAGGTGGCATTATTCTTGAACATTTTCTCTAGAACTTCTCTCCTTTGGCCGAGGGGTTGTGGGTTCGAACCCCCACAGCCCCCTCTTATTTTCCCATTTATTTTCCTTGTCCATTTCGGCTTAACCAGGAAGTTGTGGGATCAAACCCCCACAGCCTCTCTTTATTTATTTTTTCTTTATTTTGCTTGGGACTTAGAGGTTGTGGGTTCGAACCCCCATAGCCTCCTTATTTTCATTTTCATTTAAAAGTTAACTACTTAAGTGTTGGCAGTGAGGTTGTGGGATCGAGCCCCCACAGCCTCACTTTATTTTCTTTTTAATTTCTCTCTTTGTCTCCTTCTTCAGCCAAGAGGTGGTGGGTTCGAATCCCACTCCTCCCATTATTTTTATTAATTTAAAATTCCCCTCTTACTCTCTTGTTTGACCGAGAGGTTGTGGGTTCGAATCCCACACCTCTCTTTTTTTTTTCCAGCTTTCATGTAGTGAGGTCTTGGGTTCAATCCCCACTGACCTCACATATTTTAAATATATTTTTAAACCTCTCAACCTTAAGTATTCTGGCCGAAAATTCCATCACCAAGTGCAGGAAATTTTATTAAATTTTCTAGCCTTTATTTAACAACATTCATACGTTCGTTTTGAGGTACTTTCATGATTCGTTTAACACATTCTTAGGTGTAGATTCATTATTGTTTTAGCTTAGATTTTTCCACTTATGATCAGCCACCTTACACTTCATTTAACATCACAATTTACACACCTTATGCACAATAATTCCAATCATCAAACAAGTCATTTTAAGACTTCAAAACGGAGAACAGCAACAAACATTTTACACATTGCACCACATCATTTTCGGTTGACATCATTGAACATGCTTGCTATTTCCAAACATAAAATCACAAGGAACATCATATTTCATACTTAGCTACCAGCAACCATACCAACAATATGATTTCTAAACTAATTTAGATTGAAATCGGAAGGAGACTAGGGACAAGGAGTTCAACATTCAAGGGGACAGCCCTAGTTTCATATGTCGACTTTTGTAGAAAGAAATTCCTCTTGGAGAAAAGATTCTAAGAGAGAAAACCCATACCTTGTTGTAGCTTTACACACCTTCCAAGTGCTGCCAAACTCCTCCCCTAAACCTTCAACACAAACCCGTCGAGAAGATGATGCAAAGTTTTTGTTTCTTAAGTTAGCTTGCTTGCTTGTATATTTTTTTTTGTAAGTTCTTTGATTTTAGAGAACTTTTGATTGCTTTCTAATATTTTTATCTTCTGTTTTTGCAGTCAATAAAAATAATTTGGATGAGAGAGAGAGAGATTTAGGCTTGAGGGAGAGAGATAGTGTGAGATAGTGCATCTTAAAACTAGGATAGTTGGCAAGACTTAGTCAATTTAAAAAAAAAACATTAATTAATAAGTAAATAAATAATAAATAATAAATAATAATAAAATCTGATTTTCCTTTTTACATCAGCCATTATTTATAAATTTTTTAAATTAATTCACCAATAATAAAAAAATCATATTAAATCCTTGCTCCCACCTAAGTTCGAACCCGGGTGGAGCAAGACTTCTTTTCAAGAGATCAATTTCGGCTCTCTCTCCCCAAATTGTCCCTCCACTTTATTAAATAATTAATTAATTATATATTTAGGGTAATTACGATACTACCCCTAGCCTGGTAAAAGACCATTTTACCCTTAGACCCTCAAAACTTAAAATTTCTTCTTTTTAAGTCCGGTAAAGACTCTTTCGATTGAATCTTCATTTTTGAGAGCCTTACTTGGTTTGTTCCAACCTTTCCAAGCTCAAATTACTCCCCAAGTTAGTTGGTTTGGTCGTAGTAAGGGTTCTGAGGTCTGATTCTACGCGTATCAATCCGTGTGAACCTTGGTCTAATCGCAAGCATTCTTGTCACCTTAAACATTTAGCTTATTCATTTTTTTAGGGTTGTTACATTATCCCCCCCTTAGGAACATTCGTCCCTGAATGACACTACTCTTTACTAACAATAAGTATGTCATCTATAGAACGTACACATACGTAGGTACTTCAATACTTCCATGGGTGAATATCTGATTCACATCTTAACATGATGGTACACATCCTTGAAACCTACTAGTATCTTCACATTAATAGACTAAGGAATTCTTCCCTAAACTAGTCTCATCAAAGCATACATCATAAGTCAACATAAAAGTCATATAAATCAGCAACCAACATGATGACTTCAAACATATTAACCTCATACTAGGGCATAAACACCATACACAGTCAAATATATGAAAGGCTAATTAAGGATACACACCCGAGGCTTCATCAGAAGTGCCTTCCCCTGCACCCCTAGACTTGAGTGCGAAGAATCGTTGCTTCCTTGGAGCCTCTTCATTTGGGCCATTAGTCTGAACTCTCTCCTTCCCTTGTTCTTGACTTCTTCTATTCGGACAATCCTTCACCATGTGTCCCGGTTTTCCACAGCTGTAACAAGCGTTAGAGCCCATCATACACTCTCCTCCATATTGTCTGCCACACTTCCTGCAAGGTTGCCTTTCCTTAGGTGTATATACTTCCTTGTTTCTCTTATCTCTGGACTCGGAATCCCTATCACAGAGGCCACTGGATGAACTTGACTCCCTTTGGTGGGAGAGTCCCTTCTTAAACCTTGGCTGCTCACGGACGCCAAAGTTGTTTCTGTGGCCTCCGTGGCTGGTACCTGCCTGATCTTGAGGCCTAGGCCTCCTAACATCACGAATACCCCTCTTTCTACGGCTGTCCTCCACCTGCTGTACATGCACCATCAACCTGGAAAGGTCCATATTATCATGGAGCATCGCAGACCGATATTCCTCCTCCAGGTCTCCATTGCTTCCTGTGAGGAACCTACTCATTTCATCCATGCTGTTCGAAACCAGGGATGTAGCATACCTGGATAATTCAACAAGCCTAAGTACTCTCCTCAATCTTGCTATTAAATTCTAAGGAAAGTAATATACCTGGATAGCTTAACAAACTTCAGGGAATACTCCCTGACTGTCATGGATCCTTGTTTAAGGTTGATGAACTCTTCAACCTTGGCTTCCCTCATCTCCCTGGGAAAGAACCTCTCCAGAAATGTTGTCTTGAACAGCTCCCAAGTGACTGGCACTCCACCTAAGACACGGCTATCTTGCCACATCTTGCACCAAGTCTGTGCAACATCCTTGAGCTGATAGAAAGCCAGCTCAGCCTTCTCAATATCAATGGCCCCCATAGCCACCAGGATCTTATACACCTCATCTACAAACTCTTGAGAATCCTCCGATGTCTTAGCCCCTGTGAATATGGGAGGGTTCATCCTCGTGAAATCTCGCAGTCTGTTAGCCATGCTGCGAACCGGTGGGTTCTCCCTCTGAACATCCTGTCGGTTGACTTGGGCAGTCATAGCCTGAGCCTGCATCATGATGGCCTATGCCATCTAGGCCAAACATGCCCTCACCTCAGCATCGGTCAACCCAGCTGGGTTAACCGGCATGGCCACTCCTTCAGCTGGGGCCTGGGGTGGAACTCAATTGCCCCCCTCCTCCTCTGACCAATAGCCCTCCTAGGGTTCATTCTCTGAAAAACAACAGGGGTTGATGTTAGACACGCTCATAACACCAAGAACTCAGACATTAGGAAAAGCACGATAAGATTAGAAAAAGGGAAATTTTGCAGTCTCTAATTCAGGATAGTAGTGCACTTCACTACCATGACTTAGAAACTACTCAATGTGGTTGATGTGAACTCTTTATTCTTAGAATTTAACCTAGTGCTCTGATACCAACTTTGTCACGACTGGAATCTAGACCCCAAACGAGACCGGCGTCGTTGACCTCTCAGAGGCCGCAGACAAGCCTACTTACGTCATTCTTACTTTACATAGGTTAATTTTAGCGGAAAATTTGAAAATTTTTGTTTCTAAATATTGCTTACTAAACATTTCTAATACATTCGTAATTTTTTCACCATCAACCATCTAACATTAAGAGATAATCAAATGAAAGGAATAGTTCAATAAATCTTAATTGAATAATTGCCAAAATGGTCCAATACAAAGTATGAATCAAAACAGGAAAGAAACAATAGTGGAACATACTCCACTAGCTCAACTCTTAAACTAAGATGGAATATAAAACAGTAGCATCCTCGAAAGCATGAGGACCTACCAAACTCCGGATGAATGCTGACGTCCGGATAGCTGCAACAATGATCCTGTAGCTCTATCGCCTACCTGTGTCTGCACCTAAAATAGTATAGATGTATAGGGTTAGTACACACTTGTACTAAGTATGGGTATATGCAAGCACACACCAAGGACATGCATGAGAAAGAATAGCTCTTTCCTAACAACATGATTTTTGGAAGTCAAGTCAGTGGACTTGCCAAATTGGGATTAGGAAAGTTTCCTAATTTGAATTAGGAAAGTAAATAATCTTTCCAAATCTGGATTAGAAAAGTCAGTGAACTTTCCAGATTGGGAATAGGAAAGTTATGCCATGAGAATAACATACTTTTCACATTTGCAAACAACACATAACATTTACACGTAGCACATATCATATAGCTTACAATACACTTTGTATGTAGCAAGTAACTCCTTTAATATCATTCATTCATATGCCATGAGACCTCGGAATCATGGACTTAACATTAAGACATCCCAGAAATGAGGGCTCAACAGATGGGACCTCAACTAGAGAGTCTTCATTAGCAAACACAGAGTCTGCTTCGTTCATTCATACGTACTCCATTTCATTTCGTTCATAGGCCAGTGTAAACACCAGCTATACCTAGGATGTAGTTTAAGACTTTCATTAGGTTCGTTGTGCAATGACCAAGAATGACCTAATGTCATTACTTGAATCTAACTCACCTTTTGATTATCCTATTCTAACACCTTTGGTATCATTCATTTCATTATGTGCTTCATTTGAGGCTGGCCTCATTCATTCATTGGAAACTTTAACTTTAACCGACATAGATCATGTGAGCATCATGAAATCCAGTGTCTCCCCCATACCGAAAAGAGGTGGAATCACCGGCCAAGGTGGCCCAAAACATGCTAGCGTACATGGGAATTTAACCCCGCCAGATCCCTATATTGGCAGTATAGGTTCGAAGACCAGGAGATATAAGGAGACCCATACCCGGCAAGCCGGACAGTCTCATCTCATGAGAGTTACGTGAACCTCCGCCCTTCCCGAAAGAAGGCATCACCGCTCATAGCTAGTCTATCGGTGCTCAGTATAAAGTTCCATTACATTCAACTCATACGTCATGGAAGCTGGCTTCTAGTATGAGGACATCATAGCTCAATAGATGATTTCTCATCTCATCATTAGTATTAAGTGTGTTAATCTCAATACTTTTATTAGAGTGTTCATAGAGACTGGTCTCTTCATTAACTTTACACTCTCATAGGTGAGTACGTTTTGGTAACAATTACTTAGGCTCATTTGAGATTGTTCTCATCTTTTACATTAGCCTCATATCATGTTGTCACCACATTCATTAACATTAGCACAATTGCTCTTCATAATTACTCACCCCATTTTACGTGAAAGTTCATTTCATCATATGCCATGTACTTGGCCATTTGCGTATTTCACACTCTTACTTAACCCTTCTAGGGTTTCTTCGTTTCTTTACATACATCTTAGGTTCACTTATTTTTAAGCGTATGCTAGACTTATGGGTCTATACATACAAGCCATGAGGCTTCATTCATAGTTCGTTAAGTGACTCATATCTTCCTAAGATTATGTAGTACAAGACTTATGTATCTTGTATATATGCCAAGATATCGATTTCGATCTAAGTAGGTGGCATTATTCTTGAACATTTAATTCACGTATGATTTATGTATCAATACGGAAATTTGGGCAAGGGAACCCAAGTTCGAATCCCTTGGACAATACTTACATTTTTCCTTGACTTTATTTTTAGTCTTCATGATATTGGGACCCTAGGTCGAACCCCAACATCAACATTTCTTTTTAGTTCCTTTTCTCTAGAACTTCTCTCCTTTGGCCGAGGGGTTGTGGGTTCGAACCCCCACAACCCCCTCTTATTTTCCCATTTATTTTCCTTGTCCATTTCGGCTTAACCAGGAGGTTGTGGGATCAAACCCCCACAACCTCTCTTTATTTATTTTTTCTTTATTTCGCTTGGGACTTAGAGGTTGTGGGTTCGAACCCCCACAGCCTCCTTATTTTCATTTTCATTTAAAAGTTAACTACTTAAGTGTTGGCAGTGAGGTTGTGGGATCGAGCCCCCACAGCCTCACTTTATTTTCTTTTTAATTTCTCTCTTTGTCTCCTTCTTCAGCCAAGAGGTGGTGGGTTCGAATCCCACTCCTCTCATTATTTTTATTAATTTAAAATTCCCCTCTTACTCTCTTGTTTGACCGAGAGGTTGTGGGTTCGAATCCCACACCTCTCTTTTTTTTTCCAGCTTTCATGTAGTGAGGTCTTGGGTTCAATCCCCACTGACCTCACATATTTTAAATATATTTTTAAACCTCTCAACCTTAAGTATTCTGGCCGAAAATTCCATCACCAAGTGCAGGAAATTTTATTAAATTTTCTAGCCTTTATTTAACAACATTCATACGTTCGTTTTGAGGTACTTTCATGATTCGTTTAACACATTCTTAGGTGTAGATTCATTGTTGTTTTAGCTTAGATTTTTCCACTTATGATCAGCCACCTTACACTTCATTTAACATCACAATTTACACACCTTATGCACAATAATTCCAATCATCAAACAAGTCATTTTAAGACTTTAAAACGGAGAACAGCAACAAACATTTTACACATTGCACCACATCATTTTCGGTTGACATCATTGAACATGCTTGCTATTTCCAAACATAAAATCACAAGGAACATCATATTTCATACTTATCTACCAGCAACCATACCAACAATATGATTTCTAAACTAATTTAGATTGAAATCGGAAGGAGACTAGGGACAAGGAGTTCAACATTCAAGGGGACAGCCCTAGTTTCATATGTCGACTTTTGTAGAAAGAAATTCCTCTTGGAGAAAAGATTCTAAGAGAGAAAACCCATACCTTGTTGTAGCTTTACACACCTTCCAAGTGCTGCCAAACTCCTCCCCTAAACCTTCAACACAAACCCGTCGAGAAGATGATGCAAAGTTTTTGTTTCTTAAGTTAGCTTGCTTGCTTGTATATTTTTTTTTGTAAGTTCTTTGAGTTTAGAGAACTTTTGATTGCTTTCTAATATTTTTATCTTCTTTTTTTGCAGCCAATAAAAATAATTTGGATGAGAGAGAGAGAGAGATTTAGGCTTGAGGGAGAGAGATAGTGTGAGATAGTGCATCTTAAAACTATGATAGTTGGCAAGACTTAGTCAATTTAAAAAAACATTAATTAATAAGTAAATAAATAATAAATAATAATAAAATCTGATTTTCCTTTTTACATCAGCCATTATTTATAAATTTATTAAATTAATTCACCAATAATAAAAAAATCATATTAAATCCTTGCTCCCACCTAGGTTCGAACCCGGGTGGAGCAAGACTTCATTTCAAGAGACCAATTTCGGCTCTCTCTCCCCAAATTGCCCCTCCACTTTATTAAATAATTAATTAATTATATATTTAGGGTAATTACGATATTACCCCTAGCCTGGTAAAAGACCATTTTACCCTTAGATCCTCAAAACTTAAAATTTCTTCTTTTTAAGTCCGGTAAAGACTCTTTCGATTGAATCTTCATTTTCGAGAGCCTTACTTGGTTGGTTCCAACCTTTCCAAGCTCAAATAACTCCCCAAGTTAGTTGGTTTAGTCGTAGTAAGGGTTCTGAGGTCTGATTCTACGCGTATCAATCCGTGTGAACCTTGGTCTAATCGCAAGCATTCTTGACACCTTAAACATTTAGCTTATTCATTTTTTTAGGGTTGTTACACCTTCCCTATGTGGGAATGGACACTCCTCACTCTAGTTCACTCGGTGCTAAGCTATAGTCCCTTTTTGAAATGTCTTTAATGCCTTTATTATTCATCATAGCTTATTGTAGGTCATAGGGTCTAACCCTTGTATAAACATCATCATCCTCATAGCTTAATAAGAATTGCATGAGTACTGTCCTTCCATTACAATTCATATAGGTGAGGTTAGCACATTAACATTTTCACATCATGATAAGGCACATTGGTAAATTATTTACCACCCTTATAACATTTACATCTTAAGCTAACACCTCAAAAATCATAGTCAAGACATTTCAATTCTAACATCATACCACCCTATCAATCCTAATACAAGGCATACTCCAATACACCAACATGACTTAGTCACAATTAACCATAATTTGAAGTAAAGGATAGGGATCACAAGACTTACTAAGTCTCCTTCATAATCCATCATCAAGGTCTTACCATCAATCCTTAATTCAACCCAATTAAGGTATAACATCATCATAATTCAATGACCAATATGATAACAAGACTAGAAGAATCACTACATAACAATTCAATACTAGTTCATAACTTGAGACAAGATACTTAGGTCAATTCACAACATACTTCGTAACCAAGATCAACTTCTCAAGAACTAGAATTTTAGGACTATAATCATCCTAATGCATTCATGATTAGTATAACAACTTCATATAGTAGTAATTCAACCAATAACCAAGTCAATGGAACCAATATAACATAATTCATATCAAGGTCATAACCTAGGGTTAAGGGGTAAAGGTCATCTTCTACAAACTAGACCAAACCATCAAGATATATAATAATTGAGTTAAATTACATGTCAATATATTCATAATATCCAAAATAAATCATTAACAAATCAATTTATAACATCAATTTTGAGATTGGATGAAACCCACTTGAATACTCAACTTTTGAAATCAATTTGATGGAACCCTTTCAGAAAAGAGGTCTGAAAGGTGAATTAGATCCCATAACTTGTAAATTGATGAAGATTGATGGAGAAACCTTGGTAATTGCAGCCCTATAACCCTCCCCTAGCTTGGTCTTCAATGGAGTCTTCACTAGAGAGAGAAAGAAGAGAGAAGGAAGAGAGTTTGGGGTTTGGGAATTATGAGCTTAGGTTAGTCTAATTTAGGTTAGGGTCTTTATATAGGTCATTAATTAACTTAATTAGACCTCCCCAAACCCCTAAATAATTAAATAAACCCTTAATTAATTAATTTAAGTCACTTAAAAATGTGTAGAAAATCCCAGCCCTCACAGACGAGACCTCGACCACGGTTCGTTTATGAGTCGACGACTCCTCCCCCTTCCTTGCTGTACATCCGTCTCTAAGTTCAGAGACTGGTCCAAATGGACCATTAGCCAAAATGGATAAGTTTTGGTCAACGGATGACATCGACGCCCCGTCGATCCACACACGTTCTGTCGTTTCCTTTCGTGGGTGAACACTGCCCAAGCAGCCTTGACCCCAAAATGTAAGGGTCCTCCTCAAGGCCCTTGGTTGGTCGTTGGGGAGTCGTTTCAGGATGTTTCGACCATAAATCAACTTAAACACATGTTAAACACCCTTCCACCAAATTTCATGAATTTATGACTAATAAAAGCTAGTCGAATAGGCTAAGGTACGCTAGTACCTCCTTGAACTAGTTTCCGGACGTTCTTGGACGTTTTGGTTTCTTAGACTTTCTAAATGACTTATAATCATTAAAATGGACCTTAAAACAGTTTCTAAACCTCATGACACTTATGTTAGGCTCTAGAACATGTCTTCGAGTACACTCTTTTTTATCATAAAGATGATCTAGATACTCTTCCCATTATAAAATTGAGGAAACTTGCTGCCCTGCTTATTGACTATGTTGTCATACGAACAACCGAAAACTTAATGTTGAATGAAAAAATAATTTTGCGTGGGGATGAGAATTCAGCTCTTAAATCTCAAATATATGAATTAAGTGTCAGGATAGGTATCCTTGAGACTGACAGTCTAGAACTCAATGAGGGACCTGGTACTGTTAAGGGTGGAAAGCAAAAACTTAGTGTTTTTGGAGAGGAACTGGAAGAAAAACTTAAGACTTCTGAGACTAAGTTGGTTGCCTTTATTGAAACAATGCTCAACTGAGGAGAGATCTGACCAATGTAAGGGAAGAGTTAAATCAATCTTTGAAGTGGACTGACTCCTCCAAAATTCTTTCTAACTTATCTGGTCAAAGTTTCAATGGCAAGAAGGGGCTGGGATACAGACTAATAGAACCTCCTTATAATCCCTATAGGAAATACGTGTCTGTAGTTGATAATCTTTTATGCACACACAGTGGTAGAAATGGTCACATGAAAGAAAAGTGTGAGAGTCTGAAAAGAGATAAAGAAAGGCATGTGAAGTTTGTCCGATCTGAAAATGGTCAAGAAAAGAATGAATGGGGACCTATTCCTCGTGCTAAACCTGTCAGATCCGACAGTAATGTGAAAAAGGAGAGCAAAGGACCTGGTCCTCGCTATTGTTTTAGCAAGAACACCTTGCCCCCTTGGACATGAAGGTTTCTTGTTAAGCCTTTTGACAACTACTGGGAACTCCGTTTGAAGTAAGTTCCTAAGTCTGACAAGTAATTCTTATGCAGAAGAGAGGAAGGGTTCATAAATAGCAGATGCTCAAAACACATGGCTAAGAAGGTTACAGAACTCCCTCTCTCTCAAGGCACTTCAAGGTGGAGGTGTCTCTTTTGGCGAATGACAAGAAATGCTACATTCTTGGTGTAGATTTGTGATGAATGAAATGATGCTAAGCTCTTATCAGATAATTGTTTTGTCACAAAATTTCTCTCTCGGGCGATGATCTTGACAAAAAAGAGATGAAAGAACATGAATATTACTGATCTGTTTATTGCTCGTTATGAAAGTCTCACCAACGTTAATGCTCGAGGTAAGAATGCTGAGGTATGATTCAAGAGATGTGATCATAAGTGTTGCTTTGCTGCACAAACCTGTGTCAGGGGACCTTGTCCCAGTCTGCATAAAATGATATTTGCAGATGACAAAGGTTGTGAGGATGATGTTAAGGAGAAGCAGATCAGACTATCCTTCAGGTGAAATATGCGAACTTTTTAATCCTTCAAGAAACTTTCAAACTGAAGTGATGAATGTTACATGGGTTGTGAGCAAAAGGTGGTATTGAGAAGTTTAATATCAATGATGTTGAAAGAGTATGTGTGAGATACTCTTACTCCAACAAGGCTTATCCGGTGTATAAAATGTGTGCATTGAAAAATATGTTCATACGATTTTTGATGAGTTTAAAAGAATTGAGAAGTTGCAAAAGAAAGAGAACTCTGAGATGGAAGTGATGTTTCAAATTCAGAGAGATGGTCTATATAGTGAGCTAGCTGAAGAATATCCTCTTCATGAATCCACCAATCTCAAGAAAGATGATGCAGATGATGAACCTGATGAGGGACCCGATCCTCTAGAAAGTGCTGAACAAAGATGATGCAGCTCAAATTGATGATGTGAATTCATTAGGCGAGAATGAAGAAGATGATCAAACCCAGTTTGCAAGAAGCAAAGTATGACACTTGGTTCACAAACAAGCTGATAGGCTGTCCAAGCTGCTCTTTAACAATAGCTTCTAAGTTCGAAGACACTTGAAGAAAACACGACCTGGTTCCATTCTGTGCATCAGGAGACTTTTTGATTTGAAGTACATGGTGATGCTGATTATGCTGAGTATCAAGTTAATGAAGAAATACCTTAGGAGTAGCTGATGTTACAGGTTGATCTCTCAATCATGGGGAACTTAAAGACAAGATTCAATCACTCTTTCAATAACTAAGGCAGAAAATGTAGCAAGTGGAGTTTGATGGACTCAACTTTTGCGAACAAACCAGTAGCCTGAAGCTCTTAAAAATTCTGGCTGAAATAATCAAGCTGATGATGGAAATGCTAAAACTCTCTTGAATGGATCTTTCCTGAAGAAATTCAATCCTTCTTGAAGAAATCAACTATTCCATGACTATGCAACGGGAGCAGGTATTCGTGCTCTTCAGTTATGCATGTTTTGGCAAGTACAGTTTCATACCTTGTGTAGGTATACACACATGACAAAAGGGCTAAAGGAAAGGGGAGGTCAGGACAGATCTAACCAATCACATTCAAACTACAGAGAGGGACCTGATCCTTTCTTGAAGGTTAGCACTCTTAACATTGTAGTTTGAATTATGCATAAGAACCATTGCAATTGCCACATGTCTGTCATTCAGGAATATGACTATTGTCTCATCTTTTGAGTAACAAAATCATACTTCCTTTTTCTTTCTTTATATTTCCCCAGAAAATCAAATTACTTTTCAAATATCAGGGTGTTTCAAAATTCTCTTTTCTCTTCTCTCCAAACACCCTTCAAATTGTTAACCCCTTTATTCTTGCTGGAGAATTTTCTGATAAAAATGTTTTAAGTGTGAAGAGGGATGTGGTCCCCCAAGAAAAATGAAGAAGTGGAAAAGATGATGTTCAAAAAGGGAAAAAGTTGATATTTTGACAACTCAATTTTTAAGAGGAAGGTTTGATTGAAAAAAAAAATCTTCTTGGTTCCTCAATTGTTGATGTATTCATCTCGGAGGCCTTGAGTTGTTTGTGTTACCAATCTTTCTGTTATGAGAAACTCAGTCTGGTGTTGGAAGCTATGACAGTTGCTCGTGTTAACTGGAATACTGAAATGAGTTGTCTAAAAGTCCAGCTTCTGAAACAACACTATCAGATGGACCACGTGCCAAAAAAAATTGGCAGCCCTGAAGGTTCAACATACAAGTTGGGCTGCACAACATGCTGAACGTTAAGAGAAGATTATGAAAATCTCATGCTTAGGGATATGCTCTATCAATTCTACTCTTTCAATCCATTGCTTCCAAGTCATCCCTTCTTTCCCTAAATTCTTGTGTCAATCTTCATTCCTCTATTTATTAAAACTCAGTAGTCATTGTCTTGGTTCTCATTCTTAATGATATCTGCAATGCTTTTATGGCTGGTCTTTCATTTATGAATGAAGAATGTCTTGCTTCTACTGGCTTGTCTCATTACTTTACACATTTTTACTCATGCTAAGTGTTGCCCAAGTGGCCATGAATTTGCTGGAACTACATTTTTGTCAACTTGGTTTACTGCTTTAACCCTTTTTTATGATGTCAAAAGGGGAAAATTGTTAATAATACGTTGGTCAAATGTATATTTCCAAGGTTAATACTCGCTCTCTCCATTTCTATTTTTCATGTTGCGTTTTTCAAAAGTCAATTTGACTAATTTTAAAGTCAAATTAGATTACAGTAACTCAATTTTTTTTAAAGTTAGATATTCAAAAACTATACGAAAAGAACTATAGATTACAATTTTTTGCATATCAATATGATGAATATATACATCGTAAAATATTGTGCAAAGTTCTTATAGTTTGACTCTAAAAAAAGAAACCATGACAATTAATCGTGGACGGAGGGAGTATCTCAAAAGGGTAAAAAAAGTAATAATATGGTAATTTATACATTAATATTATGAAATAACAAGTATTATGAACCAACTGTTTATAGAAATGGATGACATATAAAATGGGACGAAGAGAGTAACAAAAATTCCTTTGAATTTGTGCATATAAGTGCAAATCATTTGACTTGATTAACGACATTTACACATTGTCATAATAAAAACGTATAAACGTTGGCCAAACCTATCAAAGATACTTAATAAAATAATCCATCTATCTCTATTTACTTGTCTATTTTTTTTTTTTATAGTTGTCCCTAATTACTTGTCCATTTTGACAAATTAAGAAAAAACAATTTTTTTTACCTATTATACCCTCTATTAATTACTTTGAAAAAAGTATAATTTCTTAAAAATCTTAATAATCCATCCACTTCATAATAATAGGGGTAAAATGGTAAACTCACTATGTCAATAATTGCTTTCTTAATAGCTGTGCCAATTCAAAAATGGACATGTAGTTGGACACCCTTCGTCGGAAAATAATACCGTATATACAAGTAAAATAATATATAAAGTGGTTAAATAACGTAATTTGGACACCCTTAACACAACCAGGTGTTGTAGCCTAATGATTTAAAGTGCCTCCAAAGAGCCAAGTCTTTAATCAATTGTGAGTTCAAAATTTCGTTGGTAGCAACTTTAAGCCTCTTTTTTTAAAACAATTTCATGTATATTTTCAAACTTTTAAATGTATATTACGTACTTTTTTCCCAAAAGTTTTCATGTATATGATATACTTTTTTTTTTCAAAAAATTTCATGTATATTATTTAGTTTAATTTTTAAAATTTCTAATGCACTCTTTCATCATTTTCATCTTCTTTTTTTTCTTTTCAGGTATACTACATACTCTTTTCATGTATGTATATTACATAATTTAATTTTTAAAATTTATGGTGCACTGATTCATCCAAAAGAAAGAAAGTATTCGTATACAATTCTTGGACATCATTCGTAAAATTTATGGCTGTGCCACTGAGTATTAATAAGGTTAAAATAATTAAAAGGTAATAATAGGGAAAATTTCTCTAATATATTCGAATTTTGACTGAAATTGTTGTAACAATCCCAAACTTTGGACATGACTATTACCCCTACACTATTTAGTAATGTATTTTAAAGATATATAAGTGACTAGGACAAATTACTATTTATAAGGATGCAATATTATGATGTCCACATGGACACCTCTGTCTCTACACTATTAAATAGTACAGACGACAATAGGTCTTGCCCAAAGTTTGGAATTGTTACAACAATTTCAGTCAAAGTTCAGATATATTTCGAACCCGTTTTTCATAATAATATAATAAAGGAGAAAATAACAAATATACCCTCAAACTATAGTAAATGGTATCTAAATACCCTTCTGTAACGACATGTTTCCATCGTTATAGAGGAGTCAACGGGGGAAAATTTGGGACCGAAAACCTTTTTCATAGTATTTAGATTTTTCCAACCTAGCCCATATTTGAACAAAATTAGAGTCATTAAGGTGTAGAAAAATATGGTGACAATCAGATGAGTTAATTATGATTTTGGTTACATGATTAGTTAGATAACACGTTCAGGAATCTGTACGACTTTTGAAAATTGAATTTGGGCTAGTAGAACTTCCGAAATCGATCTTAGCGTAAATGATATTTTCTGAGCGTCGTTGGTTAGAGGTGTGTTGTGAAATGGGGGTCTTGGAATTCTTTAAATATCTCAATGGTTAGTGCAATCAACTTTGGCTCTTGGTTTTGGTGCTCTGGCGGATTCGACACGACTTAAAGTCATAAATAAACCCCTAAAAAATCTTATTTGACACTTTTCAATTTTTAGAGCTTGAGGCTAAAGGTAAGTTTCTCACTCCCCAAATTCATTTTTCGATCCGTAAAATGTAATAGAATGAGTAAATATTGATGGGGGAGGGTTTTGATATTGATTCTATGGTGAAATAAACCTAATTTGGATACTTGGGGATAAAGGTATGATACATGGTTCATAGAATTGTTAGCAATTCAGGTAATTAGTGATTGTTTATTGATTCCCGTATATTATTGATTGTTTGTAGACCAAGAACAAGCGGAACGAATCCAGAAAGTAAATGATCAAGTTTCTTAGGTTTTTCAAGCTTGTTTTGAGGTAGGCGATGGTTATGATTCTATGATTGTGTGAAGTATGTATGTTCTTGCTTCATTATGATGCATGTATGTATATGAATGTTGCATTATTGGTCACACTTGTTGTAAATGAGATGGGCGAATTATGATTGTCATGGAATTATGACTTAAATGTATGATCTTGAAGATATACTTGTGATTATGATTGTGGTGTGTTTGAATTGATCGGTTGCCAAGTTCCGACATAACTAACTTGGATCGTTTGCCACACTTCAGCATAACTATGAGATTATTTGCCACGTTTCGATAAAATTATTGAATCGGGTACCACGTTCTGATATGCTAACTGTTTGAGTTTAGGTTCCATGATAGGACCAATGATTTGATATAAGGTAGGCACATAACTTTTGACCGAACTTAAGGTATTACACCATTTTAGCACATAAAATATTAGTTTTATATATAAGTTAGATATTTTTTATTTTTTTCATCGTATTTTAGTAAGTTTATTTTAAAAGATTTGAAAATTACAAAAAAATATATGTTTTAGCCAACTAGTATTTCTTAATTATATATTTAGAGTAGCTATTTGATTTTTCTTATATTTTATTATTTTAAATAGCTAATTAATGTTTTAGTATATCATTCTATGTCTGCAATTCTTCTATTTTCAACTTTTTTATGTTTCCAATTTTTTTAAATATACTAATGTTTTACTAAAGAAGATCATCAAACTTGATGATGATTCTTTTTAACCGTATTTAATACATATTTATTAAACTAAATGTTCAGTTAAAATATCATCAAACTTTGTAGAATTATTTTTTACCGTATTTAAGTTATAATTTTGTTCAAAAATTAAAAATTTAAAACAGTTTTCCAGTTACATGTGACTATTATTTAAAATTATTTTAAAATGATTTAATATTTAATTATTTAAAAATATGATTTTTGTAGTGCTGACACGTAGACGCTTTTTAATTTCCTCTCCTATTATACATTTTTAAACTATCATACATTTTTAAATTTTAAATTGAGATATTTAAAAGGATAATACTTGATAGTTACACAAAATTAGATAACTTTTAAACTGATCCACTAATCTAATTTTGAAATAAGTAACTATTAATACACGTGATTTTTTATTTTTTTTAAAATATATTTTTTAATTTTTTTTTTAAATACTGCTTTTTTTTATATGCGACACGTAGGCGCGCTATCACCTCTCCTATTATATAGATATAGAATATTGTTCATTGTATCCGAACCCATTTTATCTGTAGAAAGTTTTAATATTCCTATAATTAAACAAAAGGCAAGCAAGATTACAATCATCTATTTCAGGTTGGGAAATACTTGAATATTCTTAAATAAAAAATAATGTTATCAATCAAGAAAAGTTTTCGATTTTTTATTAAAAAAACTAAAATAAATAAATAAAAGTTTACAAATATTTTGCAATCATGTATTAGTCATAAAAATACTGAGATACATCAAAAGTCTTGATAGCGTAGTAATGTTTAAACATTAAAAGATTAAAGCATGTTGATTGAATACTTGTTAATGAATCTGAAATCTAAATTGAAGTTATTATATTATATCAACAATTGTTGTCTCCTATAAAATATTTCCGAGCTTCTCTTTCTATATTTGCAGAGACAATTAACTACAAACAATGTTATAGGGCTTCTAATTACACTCATATAATTTGATTTTAAAAAAAAGTGTTATGGAAAGTGAATGACTTTTTGTTAGTTGTTCTACTTAGGGATGTTCTCTTCATTTAGTTTGTTGCACAATCTGATTCAGAACTTGAGAGAAATTCTTTTAGAATTTATAGGTTCAAATAACGACAGTTTTATGGACATGGTTGTAAAAAAGTAATAAAATTATAATATATGCGTTAATAACTTCCAATTATTTCTTTAATAACAATAATAACAATAATAATAATAAGAATAATAATAATGATATATTATTTATTATTATTATTATTATAATAATTATATTACACCTTTTTTAAAAAAAAAAGAAGAAAAAATGGTTTTGTTTTTTTCTTGCACCCACGTTGCCTTTTCTTTTTCTTTTCCTGTTAAACTGTTTTTTCTTTCTAATTTATTCATATCTATATATCAGATATAAATATAAATATAAATATAAATATAAAATAAAAATAAATGTAAACGTAAAAGCCACATTAATAATTAACACAATTTGCGGAGAAGTTTAGGAAAAGGTGAAAACTGAATTATGCATTCTTAAATTAATTACATATTTTTTAAATAATTAAATAGGTAACGATATCGATAAAAATAAGTATTCACATTAGGATAAAAATAAGAAGCCTTTTTTTAAAAGAAGAAAACGTTTAAAAGTTATATAAATTATTAATTGTGTTAACTGTTAACTTTCTAACTTTAAGAAGAAAACAGTTAAAAGTCATATATATATTATTTTTGGGGAAAATTACGTGGATAAGCAAACTTATGCTATTTAATTACTTATCATAGCTATAGTTTGCTATAATTACCACTCGCGACTAACATTATACATTATTACGTGGGCTGACTTCGAGTTTGTATAATTAGTCATGTTTGTATATGTATAATTCGTCAGGATATACAAATAAATATGTATAATATACAATTTTTTAGCCTATATACATATACAATTCATCTCTCTCCCATTCTCTGTCATCTCTCGCCCGCCTCTCTCCTCCCTCTCTCAATCTCGCTTGCCTCTCTCCCTCCTCTCTCAATCTCACTCGCCTCTCTCCTCCCTCTCCCAATCTCGCTTGCCATTTATACATATATATATGTATAATATACTGTTATATACAATTATATACATATACAGTTCACCTCTCTCCCACTCTCTGCCATCTCTGGCTTGCCTCTCTCCTCCTTCTCTTGATCTCGCTCGCCTCTCTCCTCTCTATCCCAGTATCGCTCGCTTCTCTCCTCCCTCTCCCAATCTCTCTTGCCATTTATACAACTACATATGTATACAATTATCTAACCAATATACATATACAATTCACTTTTCTCCACTCTTTTCCCCCCTCTCTCTTGCGTCTCTCCTCTCTCTCCCAGTCTCGCTCGCCTCTCTCCTCCATATAACATGTAGCTACAAATTGTAATTATCAAACTATAGTTATAGAGAGTAATTAATTATTTTAAAGTGGTTATATGTGAAAGTTTCCCTTATTATTATTATTTTTATTTTTATTTTTATTATTATTATTGTTATGTTATTGTTATTTTGTCTTGATAAGATTTCACTGTTTTAACGTAAATAATTCAATTGATTCAAATAAATAAATATATGGAAATACTTGTCATCTAAAAAATTACTTTCACTTTTAAAACCAAACTCATAAACTATGTGAAGACATACTTCATAAGTGAAAACGTATTTGACGATAACATGATAAATTGATTTATCAGAACACACGCTTCTCTGTAAAATCAAATTTTCAAAGTTAAATTTTCAAACATCTCTTATATACGTAAATAATATTTTTTGCTTTTATTATTTTTAAAAAGAGATTAGGACTTTTAAATAGAACATTTTCTCAACTATCATCATTAAGGTAAAACGTTGGACAACAAACAACATGAATAACTGAATTAACTTAATGTTTTTCAATATTTTCCTCACCCTAGATAATCATGGAAAAAAAAAAGTGAAATTATCCAAATGAATTCAAAGTGAGTAAAAAAAAATCACTTACTTATAAAGAAATTTGTTAAACTGCTTTATTAAATTTATCCTAAAACACTCCTTAGAAATTTTCAATCATTATTCATCATCTTATTCATAATTCAAATAATGACTACAATCACATACAACTATTTAAAAGTGAAGAAATCAAACTACAAGGGTATTCTCATCGGCAAAATTTACGTACCTTATATCAAGTTGATATTAGTGATACTGTGCAGTTATAGATTTCTTTAAAAAAAGTTTTAAAAGCAATAAAAACTCTTTGTACCTTGTATAGATTATATGTTTATCTCAATTCTTTTTTAAAAGAAATAAAAACTGTCTGTAAGTATTTATTTTAAAAATATACATACAAAGAAAAGAGAGATTGTTATTAATCTTAAAAGTTTACATAGAAAGAGACCAATTTTTTTTATCGTGTTTAGAGGAAAGTAAAAAGAGTAATTCTGTGAATTGTATGTAAATCTAAAGAACTTTTGATTATTGAAACCTTAAGGGATATAAAATAGAAAACATGTATGATGATGTAAAATATTTAAGCATCGTATACAATTTCACAAGGCACTTACATGTTCATTGAAGGTTGCAATCGCGATATTCTTCAAACGTAATTCTTTATTTTCCACTCGCACATGTCTTCCTTTGTTTTCTTCGTAATCGTTTGATCATCAATTATCATCATTCCATTGTAATATACACTTTTATTTTATACATACCTATATACAATTCATTTCATCCATCAAGAAAACCCTTTATTCTCCTTAAATAATTTATTAAGCATATAATATGACCCAAAATTTGCTACAAATCAAAGTAGAATCACAAACGAATAGCGCTAATTACAACTTACCTTGACAAAAGGAAAGTTTAGGAGTTCTTGCACTAATGGAGAGTAAATTTCTTTCAACAATTGTAAGGGAGAAGTTTAAACTGAATTTTTAAAATGACCAGTTATATTTAATTTAAAAATTTATATAATTTTTTAATAAATAATGCATCCATAATTTATTTGTTTAATCGGGTTGCTTAAAAAATTCAAAATGAATTGGTTAGCAGTTATTAAATCATAATTATGTATTTTTAAATTAATTACATATTTTTTAAATAATTAAATAGGAAGCAATATCCATAAAAATAAGTATTCACATTAGGATAAAAATAAGAAGACTTTTTTTAAAAGAAGAAAACGTTTAAAAGTTATATAAATTATTAATTGTGTTAACTGTTAACTTTCTAACTTTAAGAAGAAAACAGTTAAAAGTCATATATATATTATTATTATTATTTTTATTATTATTATGATTATTGTTATGTTATTGTTATTTTGTCTTGATAAAATTTCACTGTTTTAACGTAAATAATTCAATTGATTCAAATAAATAAATATATGGAAATACTTGTCATCTAAAAAATTACTTTCACTTTTAAAATCAAACTCATAAACTATGTGAAGACATACTTCATAAGTGAAAACGTATTTGACGATAACATGATAAATTGATTTATCAGAACACACGCTTCTCTACAAAATCAAATTTTCAAAGTCAAATTTTCAAGCATCTCTTATATACGTAAATAATATTTTTTGCTTTTATTATTTTTAAAAAGAGATTAGGACTTTTAAATAGAACATTTTCTCAACTATCATCATTAAGGTAAAACGTTGGAGAACAAACAACATGAATAACTGAATTAACTTAATGTTTTTCAATATTTTCCTCACCCTAGATAATCATGGCAAAAAAAAAAAAGTGAAATTATCCAAATGAATTCAAAGTGAGTAAAAAAAAATCACTTACTTATAAAGAAATTTGTTAAACTGCTTTATTAAATTTATCCTAAAACACTCCTTAGAATTTTTCAATCATTATTCATCATCTTATTCATAATTCAAATAATGACTACAATCACATACAATTATTTAAAAATGAAGAAATCAAACTACAAGGGTATTCTCATCGGCAAAATTTACCTTATATCAAGTTGATATTAGTGACACTGCGCAGTTATAGATTTCTTTAAAAAAAGTTTTAAAAGCAATAAAAACTCTTTGTACCTTGTATAGATTATATGTTTATTTCAATTCTTTTTTAAAAGAAATAAAAACTGTCTGTAAGTATTTATTTTAAAAATATATATACAAAGAAAAGAGAGATTGTTATTAATCTTAAAAGTTTACATACAAAGAGACCAATTTTTTTTATCGTGTTTAGAGGAAAGTAAAAAGAACAGAAGTAATTCTGTGAATTGTGTGTAAATCTAAAGAACTTTTGATTATTGAAACATTAAGGGATATAAAATAGAAAACATGTATGATGATGTAAAATATTTAAGCATCGTATACAATTTCACAAGGCACTTACATGTTCATTGAAGGTTGCAATTGCGATATTCTTCAAACGTAATTCTTTATTTTCCACTCGCACATGTCTTCCTTTGTTTTCTTCGTAATTGTTTGATCATCAATTATCATCATTCCATTGTAACATACAGTTTTATTTTATACATACCTATATACAATTCATTTCATCCATCAAGAAAACCCTTTATTCTCCATAAATAATTTACTAAGCATATAATATGACCCAAAATTTGCTACAAATCAAAGTAGAATCACAAACGAATAACGCTAATTACTATTCAGTTTTGAGTGAACAAAGAAAAACATAAAAATATATGGCAACTTACCTTGACAAAAGGAAAGTTTAGGAGTATCTTGGAGTTGTGGTGAGCTGCTTGACTGTTCCGTGGCCCACACCTCCCTCTATCTTTTATTTATTCTGTTATTTAGTATTTAGACAGGATATCTCTTCTGTTGGATTTGTCATTTTAGTTTCAGACTTGCATAGTATTTTACAAGCTCTTGTACTTAAGACACCAATTCTTGGGGTGGTTTAATTTTTTTTTAGCTTCCACGTTTCGTACTTATAAGGAACTCAATGTTGGAGATTTTTCTAAGTGTTGTATTTTTCCTCATTTTGTTGGTTAAGTTTGGTTAATACGTTGGGTTGGCTTACCTATTGGTTGGGAACATAGGTGCCATCACGACTTGTGAATTTGGGTCGTGACAATTTGGTATCAGAGCCCTAGGTTCATCGGTCTCACGAGTACAAGAGCAATGTCTAGTAGAGTCTTGCGGATCGGTATGAAGATGTCCATACCTATCTTCGAGAGGCTATAGGACATTTAGGAAATATTTTGTTCTTTTATTCATTATCGTGCACACTTGACCTTGTTGAAATTCTAATCTTGATATCTCATTCTCTCAGATGGCGAGGAATCGTACATCGGCAAGTGGTGGTCGGGATCCTATTCCTGCGCCTGCTTCTGGGAACACTATCCGAGGTAGAGGCAGGGGACGAGCTCGAGGTCGGGGTAGGGGTCGTATTGCAACACCTGTGGAAGGTCAAGTTCCAATAGCTACCCAGGGTCGTGATAGGACCGTACCTCCTGATGCAGAGGTTATTCATGGGGATGTGCAAGATCGTGTCGATGGGGATGGGCCAGCTCAGGATCCACCCAGTACTATTGTCACCCCAGTGCTTCAAGATACCTTGGCTCGTATGTTAGGAATCCTAGAGGGGATGGCTCAGGCAGGAGCTTTGCCTGTCACTTCTGATGGCTCACAGACCCGTGTTGGAGGTCAAACTCCAGATCCGATAGTTGCTCCAGATTCTCAGACTCCCAGGACTTAGCCAGCTGCCACTGTAGCTCCTCGTTTGGATAGTATGGAGTTTCCAGATATGACATCACATTTGGTGAACAGGCCTTCTATGACTATTGATGAGCAAAAGATGTTTGGGAGGTTCAGACTAATGAATCCTCCTACTTATACTGGTGACTTAGCTGAGGATGCATATGAATTTATAGTTAGTTGTCCTAAGAGGTTGCATAATCTTGGATTGGTGGAGTCTCATGGAGTTGACTATACAGCTTTTCAGATGACTGGCTCTGCCAAACAGTGGTGGAGGGATTATATTAGTAGTAGGCCAGCTGGATCCTCTCCACTATCCTGGACTCAGTTTACTCAGGTATTTCTATCCAAATTTGTTCCACGCAGTGAGAGGGAGCGCAAGAGGGCCGAGTTTGAGGGTTTGCAACAAGGTGGTATGTCAGTCGCAGAGTATGAGGGTAAATTTCATGCCTTGGCTAGGCATGCTTCGATGATACTTCCCACAGAGGCTGAGAGAGTGAGAAGGTTTGTTAAGGGGTTGATTATTCCAATTCGTCTAGGAGTTTCTCAGGTTGCTGCTTCTGGTGTTCCATTCCAGAAAGTGGTAGATGCTGCTAAGGAGTTGGAGATGATTCGGCGTGAAGGATTTGAGCAGCGTGAGGGCAAGAGGACTCGTTATTCAGGTGATTATGGTGGTGGTCCGCCTAGGAGTCGGGGTTACGTGGGCAGAGGTTATCACCCTCAGTCTAGCAAACCCATTCATGCTGCTATACCAGCGTCTGAGGCTGGTTACGCTGGGTATAGCTCTTCGAGCTCATTGCATACTTCACAGGGTTCATCTTCTAGACCTATAGTTCGTGGAGGGCATTCTTGTCATTCAGGTCCCTCTCATCAGCCTACGTCTCGTAGAGGCTGTTTTGAGTGTGGTGATATGGGACACTATGTGAGAGACTGCCCTAAGACCAGACGTGGTGGCTTACATCAGGGTTCTCAAGCTTCGACTTTCAGGGCTGCACAACCTCCAGCTAGGGGTAGTGCACAGAGTGGTAGAGGTGGTTCTTCTTCTGGTAGAGGTGGTGGTCGTGGAGATTCACAATCTGAGGGAGGTCGTTCTCATTGTTATGCCTTTCCGGGTAGGCCAGAGGCTGAGGCTTCAGATGCTGTTATCACAGGTATTATTCCAATTTGTCATCGACCAGCTACTGTATTATTTGATCCAGGCTCTACTTATTCTTATGTGTCCACATATTTTGCTCCTAGTCTGGATATATTATGTGAGTCCCTTGAATTGCCGGTACATGTTTCTACTCCTGTCGGGGATTCTGTAGTTGTAGATCGGGTGTATCATTTATGTATTGTTACCTTGATGGGGTATGACACTCATGTGGATTTAAAGGTCTTAGATATGGTAGATTTTGATGTCATTCTTGGTATGGATTGGTTATCTTCTTACCACGCAATTTTAAATTGCCATGCCAAGACAATCACTTTAGCTATGCCTGGAATTCCTACAGTAGAATGGAGAGGTTCTCTTAGTCACCCTCCTAAGGGTGTGATATCATTTCTTAAGGCTCGTCAGTTGGTACAGAGAGGATGTTTGGCTTACTTGGCACACATTCGAGATACTAGTGTTGAGACTCCTCTGCTTGAGTCTATTCCAGTGGTGAGTGAATTTTCAGAGGTATTCCCGACCGATTTACCAGGTCTTCCACCAGATCGTGATATTGATTTTTGTATTGATGTGGAGCCAGGCACTCGGCCTATTTCCATTCCTCCTTATCGTATGGCACCGGCTGAATTGAAAGAGTTGAAGGAGCAGTTGCAGGATTTGTTGAGCAAAGGTTTTATTTGACCAAGTGTATCTCCTTGGGGTGCTCCAGTGTTATTTGTGAAGAAGAAAGATGGATCTATGCGTATGTGTATTGACTATCGGCAGTTGAACAAAGTAACCATCAGAAATAAGTACCCAATACCTCGTATTGATGATTTATTTGATCAGTTGCAGGGTGCTTCAGTTTTCTCCAAGATTGACTTGAGATCTGGCTATCATCAGCTGAAGGTTAGGGCAGAGGATATCCCTAAGATAGCTTTTCGAACACGTTATGGCCATTACGAGTTTTTGGTGATGTCTTTCGGATTGACTAATGCCCCAGCAGCTTTTATGGACTTGATGAATGGAGTGTTCAGACCGTATTTGGATTCCTTTGTTATTGTATTCATAGATGATATATTGATATACTCACGCACTAAGGAGGAACATGAGCATCATTTGAGGATTGTTCTTGGGATTCTAAAGGAGAAGAAGCTTTATGCAAAGTTTTCAAAGTGTGAGTTTTGGATAAGTTCGGTAGCATTCTTGGGACATTTAGTGTCCAAGGAGGGTATCATGGTGGATCCTAAAAAGATTGAGGCGGTTAGAGATTGGGTCAGACCTGCTTCAGTTACTGAGATTCGGAGTTTCTTGGGCCTTGCAGGTTATTATCGACGGTTTGTTGAGGGTTTCTCATCCATTGCATCTACATTAACTAGATTGACACAGAAGGAGGTGACTTTTCAGTGGTCTGACGAATGTGAGGTTAGTTTCCAAAAGCTCAAGACTTTATTGACTACTGCTCCGATTTTGACCCTACCCGTGGAGGGAGAGGGTTTTGTTGTATATTGTGATGCTTCTCGGATTGGTCTTGGTTGTGTATTAATGCAGAAAAGAAAAGTGATATCTTATGCTTCAAGGCAATTGAAGGTTCATGAGAAGAACTACCCTATTCATGATTTAGATTTGGCGGCTGTTGTGTTTGCATTAAAGATTTGGAGGCATTATCTTTATGGTGTGCATTGTGAGGTATTCACGGATCATCGTAGTCTCCAGTATATATTAAATCAGAGGGATCTCAATTTGAGGCAGAGGAGATGGTTGGAGTTGCTCAAAGACTACGATATGACTATTCTTTATCATCCAGGCAAGGCAAATGTTGTAGCAGATGCCTTGAGTCGGAAGGCGGTAAGTATGGGTAGTCTAGCCATGTTACAGGTTGGCGAGCGTCCTTTAGCTAGTGATGTCCAATCCTTGGCCAATAGCTTTGTGAGACTTGATATTTCAGAATCTGGTAAGGTGTTGGCTTATGTGGAGGCTAGGTCATCCTTGTTGGAGCAGATTCGGGCTCAACAGTTTGATGATGGTGATTTATGTAAGATTAGGGACAAGGTGTTAAAAGGAGAAGCCAAGGCTGCAATTCTTGATAGTGAGGGAGTTTTGAGGATTAAGGGTCTTATATGTGTTCCTCGTATTGGTGATTTGACTAGATTGATCATGGAGGAGGCTCATAGTTCGAGGTACTCTATTCATCCGGGGGCTACTAAGATGTATCGTGACTTGAAGCAGCATTATTGGTGGTGCCGTATAAAGAGGGACATAGTAGATTTTGTATCCCGGTGTCTGAATTGTCAGCAAGTGAAGTATGAACACCAAAAGCCTGGGGTGTGACACAGAGGATGCCTATACCTGAGTGGAAGTGGGAGCGTATTGCTATGGATTTTGTCGTAGGATTGCCACGTACCTTGGGTAAGTTTGATGCTATATGGGTCATTGTGGATCGACTGACTAAGTCTGCACACTTTGTACCAGTTCAGACTACCTATAATTCAGAGAAGTTAGCCAAAATCTATATTCGAGAGATAGTTCGTTTGCATGGGGTTCGTATATCTATTATTTCAGATCGTGGCACCCAATTTACATCTCATTTCTGGCAGTCTATGCAGAAGGAGTTGGGCACTCGGGTGGATCTCAGTACAGCCTTTCACCCTCAGACTGATGGTCAATCTGAACGGACTATTCAGGTTCTTGAGGACATGTTGCGGGCATGTGTGATTGACTTTGGTGGTCACTGGGATCAGTTCTTGCCATTAGCGGAGTTTGCTTACAATAATAGTTATCATTCGAGCATTGAGATGGCACCATTTGAGGCTTTGTATGGTAGGAGATGTCGATCTCCAATTGGTTGGTTTGATGCATTTGAGGTTAGACCGTGGGGTACAGATTTGCTGAGGGAGTCTTTGGAAAAGGTCAAATTGATCCAAGATAGGCTTCTCATGGCTCAGAGTAGGCAAAAAAGTTATGCCGATAGGAAGGTTCGTGATTTGGAGTTTATGGTTGGAGAGAGGGTCCTACTGAAGGTTTCACCCATGAAGGGTGTGATGAGATTTGGAAAGAAAGGCAAGTTGAGCCCAAGGTATATTGGTCCTTTCGAGATTGTGGAGCGTATTGGTGAGGTGGCGTATCAGTTGGCTTTGCCACCTGGTTTGTCAGGTGTCTATCCTGTATTTCATATTTCGATGCTGAAGAAGTATCATCAGGGTGGTGCTCATGTGATTCAATGGGATTCAGTGTTACTTGATCAAAATTTGACTTTTGAAGAAGAGCCTATAACCATTTTGGATAGGCAAATTCGGAAGCTGAGGTCCAAGGAGATTGTTTCAGTAAAGGTTCAATGGAAGCATCGTCCAGTGAAAGAGGCTTCATGGGAGACAGAGTCAGACATGAGGAGTAAATATCCTCATCTTTTTGAGCGTTCAGGTTAGCTCTTTTCTTTCTTCGTTCGAGGACGAACGTTTGTTTAAGTGGTAGGTGATGTAACGACCCGTTAGGTCGTTTTGAGAACTAGGACTATTTTAACTTTTCGCGTAAAATTTTACATGAAGATATTAGACCAATTGTTTAACTATAGGTATTTAGTTAATGTATATTTTGTTAAATAATTAATTTAAGTGATAATGATGGTTCAGGCCTGTAAATTATTAATAATTTATACCACTTTTACTCATATGTATTAAAAATAAGTTAGTGGGTCTATAATTTTAAGTACCTAATTAACCTAGAAAATAAAGAGTACAAAAAAAAAAAAAGAGGCAGAAACTTACCTCTGCAGACGAACGTGAGAGAACGGAAAGAAAAACTGCATTGCGGCCTTCATGTAAGCAACAATTACTGCACAATCTTGTTAGTTTTATGTAGATTTATACATTTATATGAATTATATGGTAGCCTATCATCACTAATTTAAGTGGGTGTATAAGAAGTTGAATTGTTTTCTCATAATTGGAGGAAAATGTGAGGGTTTATAATTTAATGGTGGAATGGAAAGATAACCATTGGATAGTAATAAATATAATATTTTATTATATATATAGGTATAGAGGGAATGATGGCTAATCACTGGCAGCCAATGATCTTTGTACTGGCAATAAATTTTCTTTTCTTTTTGTTTTTTTATGTCCGTTACTAGTAGTGTATTGTTATAAATAAAATAAAAAAATTATTTTAGTGATTTAAGGTTACCAGTGGGTAACTGTAGGTTGAGATTTTGGAAAATTTTCTATAATCATTACTTAATAATTGATGTTCAATATATGGATATAAGAATAGTTTGGTATAGTATATGAAGATTCGTAGAATGATGATGTTTGGAGGGGTTGAGGCTTAACTCTAGGCTTGAAATTTAGTAAATATGTGTCGTGACATATTAGAAATTGGTACCACAATTAGGAGCTTGAATTATATTAAAGTTGATGATTTTTGGTTTAGATTAGAAGTGTAGTAATATGAGTGTTATGAACTCGTTTACTTACGAATATTGCACAATTGGTAGATTGGGAACGTTCCGAAGCTTTGCGAAAAGGAAAGGAAAAATCTTGAAGATTGGTGGCACTAGTTCGGTATTTAAGGTATGTTAAGACTTTTTAGACTTGTTGAAGGACGTTTTCCCAATTAAAAATAAAAATAAAGTGAAATAGACAATGGGTAAGGGCGAAAGATGGGGGTCTCGTATTAATGGTGTGACGGGCATTGGTACGAGTACCGGTGTTATAAAAGGGAAAGTTACTACTATAGAATGTGGATTGTAATTTGAGAATGCCAAAGCATATGGGCATTAGCTGATATATTTTTGACTTGAAATCCTTGTGTGATTGTGTTTTCCTTATTACACCCGTATAGTTGTGATTGTTGAGGTGATTATGTATTATGTTGATACTGGATTGATTGAGGTGCATCATTATCCCCTTATTTGAAATAATATTGTGTACATGCATTGACATGAGATTGAGTATAAGTTGGGCACGTGGAGATCGTCCGTGCTGGGGATGATGAGATGTTAAGATTGTAATTTGGGCACGTGGAGACCGTCCGTGCGGAAATTATTGATGTTATGATTGTGCGTTGAGATCGTCCGCACAGACACGTGGAGATCGTCCGTGTCGGTATATGGACCTCGCGAGTCCCCCATGGGTCATGACTCTCGATGTATTTCCGAGGAGTATCATGTATATACGGTTGAGAGAGTACTGGGTATTCTGAGACATATCATTTCATGGTATCATATTGCATTGCATTTCATCACATCCTTCATTCTCGATGATTATGTGTTTTATTTGATGGTTGGAAATTACTGAATGTTTGATTACCTCTATTTGATGAAACTTGACTGGTTATAGACTTGTATAATTAAACAATTAATTTTTTCTTATATAAACTCCCGTCACTACTTCTTCATTTTCGATCAATGAGATATACTGGGTACACGTAGTTTCGTACTCATACTACACTTGTTGCACTCTTTGTGGTGCAGATTCGATTCCTAGTAGGAGCACATCTCGTGGAGCAAATTGAGTCCGAGTTTGGAGTATCTTGGAGTTGTGGTGAGCTGCTTGGCTGTTCCGTGGCCCACACCTCCCTCTATCTTTTATTTATTTTGTTATTTAGTATTTAGACAGGATATCTCTTCTGTTGGATTTGTCATTTTAGTTTCAGACTTGCATAGTATTTTACAAGCTCTTGTACTTAAGACACCAATTCTTGGGGTGGTTTAATTGTTTTTTAGCTTGCACGTTTCGTACTTATAAGGAACTCAATGTTGAAGATTTTTGCTAAGTGTTGTATTTTTACTCATTTTGTTGGTCAAGTTTGGTTAATACGTTGGGTTGGCTTACCTATTGGTTGGGAACATAGGTGCCATCACGACTTGTGAATTTGGGTCGTGACATCTATATATCAGATATAAATATAAATATAAAATAAAAATGAATGTAAACGTAAAAGCAACATTAATAATTAACACAATTTGCGGAGAAGTTTAGGAAAAGGTGAAAACTGAATTATGCATTCTTAAATTAATTACATATTTTTTAAATAATTAAATAGGTAACGATATCGATAAAAATAAGTATTCACATTAGGATAAAAATAAGAAGCCTTTTTTTAAAAGAAGAAAACGTTTAAAAGTTATATAAATTATTAATTGTGTTAACTGTTAACTTTCTAACTTTTAAGAAGAAAACAGTTAAAAGTCATATATATATTATTATTATTATTTTTATTTTTATTATTATTTTTATTATTGTTATGTTATTGTTATTTTGTCTTGATAAGATTTCACTTAACGTAAATAATTCAATTGATTCAAATAAATAAATATATGGAAATACTTGTCATCTAAAAAATTACTTTCACTTTTAAAACCAAACTCATAAACTATGTGAAGACATACTTCATAAGTGAAAACGTATTTGACGATAACATGATAAATTGATTTATCAGAACACACGCTTCTCTGCAAAATCAAATGTTCAAAGTCAAATTTTCAAGCATCTCTTATATACGTAAATAATATTTTTTGCTTTTATTATTTTTAAAAAGAGATTAGGACTTTTAAATAGAACATTTTCTCAACTATCATCATTAAGGTAAAACGTTGGAGAACAAACAACATGAATAACTGAATTAACTTAATATTTTTCAATATTTTCCCCACCCTAGAAAATCATGGCAAAAAAAAAAAAAAAGTGAAACTATCCAAATGAATTCAAAGTGAGTAAAAAAAAATCACTTACTTATAAAGTAATTTGTTGAACTGCTTTATTAAATTTATCCTAAAACACTCCTTAGAATTTTTGAATCATTATTCATCATCTTATTCATAATTCAAATAATGACTACAATCATATACAATTATTTAAAAGTGAAGAAATCAAACTACAAGGGTATTCTCATCGGCAAAATTTACCTTATATCAAGTTGATATTAGTGACACTGCACAGTTATAGATTTCTTTAAAAAAAAGTTTTAAAAGCAATAAAAACACTTTGTACCTTGTATAGATTATATGTTTATTTCAATTCTTTTTTAAAAGAAATAAAAACTGTCTGTAAGTATTTATTTTAAAAATATACATACAAAGAAAAGAGAGATTGTTATTAATCTTAAAAGTTTACATACAAAGAGAGCAATTTTTTTTATCGTGTTTAGAGGAAAGTAAAAAGAACAGAAGTAATTCTGTGAATTGTGTGTAAATCTAAAGAACAACCTTAAGGGATATAAAAGAGAAAACATGTATGATGATGTAAAATATTTAAGCATCGTATACAATTTCACAAGGCACTTACATGTTCATTGAAGGTTGCAATTGCGATATTCTTTCAAACGTAATTCTTTATTTTCCACTCGCACATGTCTTCCTTTGTTTTCTTCGTAATCGTTTGATCATCAATTATCATCATTCCATTGTAACATACACTTTTATTTTATACATACCTATATACAATTCATTTCATCCATCAAGAAAACCCTTTATTCTCCTTAAATAATTTATTAAGCATATAATATGACCCAAAATTTGCTACAAATCAAAGTAGAATCACAAACGAATAACGCTAATTACTATTTAGTTTTGAGTGAACAAAGAATAACATAAAAATATATGGCAACTTATCTTGACAAAAGGAAAGTTTAGGAGTTCTTTGACTAATGGAGAGTAAATTTCTTTCAACAATTGTAAGGGAGAAGTTTAAACTGAATTTTTAAAATGACCAGTTATATTTAATTTAAAAATTTATATAATTTTTAATAACTAATGCATCCATAATTTATTTGTTTAATCGGGTTGCTTAAAATTTAAAATTCAAAATGAATTGGTTAGCAGTTATTAAATCATAATTACGTATTTTTAAATTAATTACATATTTTTAAAATAAATAAATAGGAAGCAATATCCATAAAAATAAGTATTCAGATTAGGATAAAAATAAGAAGCCTTTTTTTAAGAAGGAAAGTTTAAAAGTTATATAGATTATTAATTGTGTTAACGGCTAACTTTCTAACTTTAAGAAGAAAACAGTTAAAAGTTATTGGTATCCTATGTTTTAGGAACTTTTTTTTTCCGGAGGAGTATTACTGAAATTAGAATTCTTCAAAATGGTAAAAAGTAAAAGTAGTTGTAATATTTAGGTATTTATTTCCCCAGTTTTGTTCCTTTACTTTTTTTAGTGTTTGCATATTCTATTTTCTATTTAAAAGTAATTTTAAGAATTAATAAATTCTATTTTTTGATCTATATATCAGATATAAATTTAAATATAAAATAAAAATAAATGTAAACGTAAAAGCCACATTAATAATTAACACAATTTGCGGAGAAGTTTAGGAAAAGGTGAAAACTGAATTATGCATTCTTAAATTAATTACATATTTTTTAAATAATTAAATAGGTAACGATATCGATAAAAATAAGTATTCACATTAGGATAAAAATAAGAAGACTTTTTTTAAAAGAAGAAAACGTTTAAAAGTTATATAAATTATTAATTGTGTTAACTGTTAACTTTCTAACTTTAAGAAGAAAACAGTTAAAAGTCATATATATATTATTATTATTATTATTTTTATTATTATTATGATTATTGTTATGTTATTGTTATTTTGTCTTGATAAAATTTCACTGTTTTAACGTAAATAATTCAATTGATTCAAATAAATAAATATATGGAAATACTTGTCATCTAAAAAATTACTTTCACTTTTAAAATCAAACTCATAAACTATGTGAAGACATACTTCATAAGTGAAAACGTATTTGACGATAACATGATAAATTGATTTATCAGAACACACGCTTCTCTGCAAAATCAAATTTTCAAAGTCAAATTTTCAAGCATCTCTTATATACGTAAATAATATTTTTTGCTTTTATTATTTTTAAAAAGAGATTAGGACTTTTAAATAGAACATTTTCTCAACTATCATCATTAAGGTAAAACGTTGGAGAACAAACAACATGAATAACTGAATTGACTTAATGTTTTTCAATATTTTCCTCACCCTAGATAATCATGGCAAAAAAAAAAAAGTGAAATTATCCAAATGAATTCAAAGTGAGTAAAAAAAAATCACTTACTTATAAAGAAATTTGTTAAACTGCTTTATTAAATTTATCCTAAAACACTCCTTAGAATTTTTCAATCATTATTCATCATCTTATTCATAATTCAAATAATGACTACAATCACATACAATTATTTAAAAGTGAAGAAATCAAACTACAAGGGTATTCTCATCGGCAAAATTTACCTTATATCAAGTTGATATTAGTGATACTGTGCAGTTATAGATTTCTTTAAAAAAAGTTTTAAAAGCAATAAAAACTCTTTGTACCTTGTATAGATTATATGTTTATTTCAATTCTTTTTTAAAAGAAATAAAAACTGTCTGTAAGTATTTATTTTAAAAATATACATACAAAGAAAAGAGAGATTGTTATTAATCTTAAAAGTTTACATACAAAGAGAGCAATTTTTTTATCGTGTTTAGAGGAAAGTAAAAAGAACAGAAGTAATTCTGTGAATTGTGTGTAAATCTAAAGAACAACCTTAAGGAATATAAAAGAGAAAACATGTATGATGATGTAAAATATTTAAGCATCGTATACAATTTCACAAGGCACTTACATGTTCATTGAAGGTTGCAATTGCGATATTCTTCAAACGTAATTCTTTATTTTCCACTCGCACATGTCTTCCTTTGTTTTCTTCGTAATCGTTTGATCATCAATTATCATCATTCCATTGTAACATACACTTTTATTTTATACATATGTATATACAATTCATTTCATCCATCAAGAAAACCCTTTATTCTCCTTAAATAATTTATTAAGCATATAATATGACCCAAAATTTGCTACAAATCAAAGTAGAATCACAAACGAATAACGCTAATTACTATTTAGTTTTGAGTGAACAAAGAAAAACATAAAAATATATGGCAACTTACCTTGACAAAAGGAAAGTTTAGGAGTTCTTTGACTAATGGAGAGTAAATTTCTTTCAACAATTGTAAGGGAGAAGTTTAAACTGAAATTTTAAAATGACCAGTTATATTTAATTTAAAAATTCATATAATTTTTTAATAACTAATGCATCCATATTTTATTTGTTTAATCGGGTTGCTTAAAATTTAAAATTCAAAATGAATTGGTTAGCAGTTATTAAATCATAATTATGTATTTTTAAATTAGTTACATATTTTTTAAATAATTAAATAGGAAGCAATATCCATAAAAATAAGTATTCAGATTAGGATAAAAATAAGAAGCCTTTTTTTAAGAAGGAAACGTTTAAAAGTTATATAGATTATTAATTGTGTTAACGGCTAACTTTCTAACTTTAAGAAGAAAACAGTTAAAAGTTATTGGTATCCTATGTTTTAGGAACGTTTTTTTCCGGAGGAGTATTATTGAAATTAGAATTCTTCAAAATGGTAAAAAGTAAAAGTAGTTGTAATATTTAGGTATTTATTTCCCCAGTTTTGTTCCTTTACTTTTTTTAGTGTTTGCATATTCTATTTTCTATTTAAAAGTAATTTTAAGAATTAATAAATTCTATTTGTTGTGGTGCTGACACGTGGGCGTTTTTACATATTTAGTTTTTTTAAATAAATTTTTTTTTTGCATTACTTAATGAAAAGAATAATAATATTATTATTTAGATTTTTATTTTTTATTGTTTTTTTCATAAATTTTTAAAAAGAAAATTCAAAATATTTACTTTCATTTGTAAAAAAAAAGAGTTTTAATATCTCAAAGTTTTTTCTAACCATCCTATCTGAATGAACTACGCACACCTGATTCTCATCTCAATGAGATACGTAAGTAACTCTCTTTGGGTTCGGTGATCTTCATTCAATAATTAAAAAAAACTTTCATTAAAAATTAAAAAAAAGAGGTTGTAGTCTTTGTTTGACAATTTTTTTTTAATCTTAATAATGTTATATCTTTTCAAATTCGTCACTCAAACAAAAAGTCAAAAAATATTTTTCTTCATTTTTTTATTTCATGATGTTTAAGATAAAAAATAGATTGTTTCTTAAATTTCTTTTATGTAACAACCCTCAAAATGAACTAAGGTAGCTAGAGTCTCATATCTGCCTAAAATGGTTTATTATATGTTAATAATGTATTTTATAGCTTGCATACTTCATTTGAGGTGATTTGGAAGTCAAACGTCAAGGGACGACCAACACGTTCGACGACTAGTCACAAAAGGGCCTTAGGTGTTTTTATGTGATCATGTGTGTGTCATGGGCTCTTGAGGTCCTTATATGAGTTATAATGATGTTTATAAGCAGTGTGTTAAGTTTCATGAAGTTTAGAGGTCAAACGTCCAAGAACGTCCAAGACGTTCGAAAGTTGATCTTTAGATGTGCTAGCGAGTCCTTGTATGTTTGCCTTACTTTATGTGTTGTTTGGAGTTGAGGAGCAGTGTAGTTTACCCTAGTACCTTAATGGACATGTTAAGGGTCAAAACATCCGAGTACGACTCCCCGGGGACCACCCGAAGGCCCCCCAAGGAGGACCCAAACCTTGGACAAGAGGCTGCCCAAGGCAGCGACCAAGTCCAAGAATTGGACATTGCCCTCGCGACGCGCGCCTAGCACGCACCTCACTGCCTCAAATCTTATTTGGGGCAGAATGGGGAGGCTGCTCCGCGACGCGCAGCCTACTCCCAGATCCTGTTGCGTCGTTTTTAAGTCAATTTTGACATGTCTAAGAGCCCTAATTTGTGTGGGGGCCCTTCCCAAGCACATACCCCATTACCCATTAAGAAATCAAATTCCCAAAGTTCTCTTCACTCCCAAAACCCCCAAAACCTCAATTGAAGACCAAACTCAAGAACAAGCTATGGAGTTGGATTCCTGGAGCTTTCTTCTCAGATTTTCATGGGCTTTTTAATGTATAAGGTATGCTAATCCTTCATCCTTATATAACCATTCATCTATGGAGTCCTTTAAATGGTTTTCAAAATATGAATTCTAAGTCAAAAATCCTACTTTTCAATCTAGCCATGGGTTCATTGCTAAAATGATTTCAAAAGCATTCTAATGATGAATATATGTTTATCTACTGGTTTTATGATGAATTTCTATCCAATTTTATGAAGAACCCATTATCCTCTTAATTTCTCAAATTAGCCTATAATGTGGGTCTTGTGAATTTGATTACATGTTTATAGACTTGGGATTAGATTGTATTGAATTGCTTATTGCTATTACTTTCTATATCAATTGAATATGAATTGTGGAGGAATGATCATTAGCTTGGAGATTTTGTAAGTTGACTTATTTCTTCTAATTAATCTAGAATATACATTTAATTGTGTTGATTGGTATGATCCACTTATGGTGGCGGTGTTTACATTATTGTACATGTTTAGGTGATATGATCATGGCCTTGAAGGCATTAGATTCAATATGAATTGATATGATGATTTCTATGTTAGGAAGTTGAAGGATTTAGCCTTGATTCTAATATCATGTCTAAGTGAATTGATGCTATGTGGAGTTATGTGTATAGTTTTTTACACTACTTGTTTAATCTAGGTGTGGAGATGATGTTATATGTATATGTGTGATGATCATGTTAGGGTTAGGTGTGGTATATATGGCTTATGATGAAGAATATCCTTGTATCATGACCCCTACCTATATGAACCTTATATGAATGTGTGATCAAAGTATACTAGGAGTCATATATCTTATTGTTAAAGATGTATTTGCCTCCTATGATGTAATGTGAGTGTGTGTAGTCTATAGTCCTTACAACTCTATATGTTTGTATAACTTGAGACTTGATGAATGTTGTAAATGTGTTGTGGTCTTTAGAGGGTGGCTTCATCAATAGTATGTGATAGCCATTATGTGATCATGTTGACCAACGTACACACGCACACTTCATGCATATCTATGAGTAGGATAGATTCATGATGACTAAGGAAAGGATAGTTCTCCTATGCATTGTTACCTATTTCTATGCATGTAAAGTATATGATTAATGAAGTCATGAACATATGTGATTAGAGGTTTTATGTGAAGGTAGATCTCACATTATATGCTCACACACATGCATGTATGAATACGATATGATTATGTGAAAGGACATTCTCACATAAGGTAGGTTCTATGGTGAATGTAGAATTCTCACCCTAGATACCTTTGAGCTATATGATATATAAGGGAGTAAGTCCCTAAGGCCTATTCTTTATGAACTAATGTTATCTAAAGGCTTAATGATGTTACAAAAGGGATTTATTGCTTAGCACCGAAAGGGCATGTAAATGAGATGAAGGTCTCACGTTAGTAAGTCCGGCTTCCCACATGGGTTTCTTCACGACTAGTAGTGTGGATTCCCAAAGATATGTGTTGTCTAATGAGATGAAAACCTTCATGATTAGTAGTCAAGGTTTCTAGAAACAATCTTCTTGTCCCTTAACTATGTCCCCACATAGGACTCAAGCTTAGTGGATCCACTAGATAATCTATGTACGAATGGTTGCACCTTAGGCAAGTGTTAACCCTCTCTTTTCGGTGTGGGAGTAGAACACTAGATTCCATGTAGCTCTCATGGTCGATATCAGTTATGACTATGTCTCCCGAAGGTTAATAATTAACTAAGATAAGAATATGAACTCTAATCTAAATTCCTTGAGAAGTTTACTTGGTATAAGAGGACTATGGACCCTACCTATATATTGCACTAGATGACTTCAAGAAAGTATAGGATTGGAGACCCTTATGAAGTAAAGACTTATGTCATGTATGACTTGTATGAATGCATATTAAGCGACTTTGCTATGTTAAGATATGAAGTATGACTATGCATGTGAATTACACTTGTGGCTTCTAAATGAGTTTACTTAGTATATGTGGGGGTATGGGACTCCATGTGTACATTGCACAAGTAAGCTTATGAAGGGGTTGAGAGGGTAGTTTACCTATTATATGAACTAAGTAAGGCTATGACTAAAGTGTATGAAATATGATGAGTCTTCCTATGATGTTATATGAAGTATGATGAGTCCTTATATGATGCTATGAAGTATATGACCTTATTTTAGTTGTAAATGAATATTTTATGACTTGTGAATATGTTATACCTAGTCTAGGGTGACTTCTTAGGTACACTTGGTGGAAGTAGTATTATGGGATGCTACCTATACATTGCACTAGTGTGACTAGGAGTTGTCCTAGGTGATGGTCCTTATGTGAAGTTTATGTCCTTGATGTGTTTATGACTTATGAATATATGTGCTTGTGTTGTGAATCATATTATGAAAGACTATTGTAAGGTGACCTTAAGGTGATACATTGCACTAGGTATACTAGAGGGTTACATAAGAAAAGAAGTAAAATAAAAGAGAGGTAATGTATGATGTGTATTGAATATGCTTATAAGTATGATAAATGGCTTTATGTGCTATTATGCTTATTATCCATGTCTATATGATGTATGTGAACTATTTTGAGCTTATATGTGCCTATGATCATGAAGTTTACTAAAAAGACATGTTGCATGATTTCAAAATAAATGTCCTCTACAAATGCATGTTTTCGCATGGTTGCCATACTTAGTGCATTCTTGTACTAATACCATTCTTCTTCATCTTTTTACACAAAATATAGATGGTGATGGATAGAGGATGTCTACTAAAAGAAAAGCTTTGATAGATCTCCTAAGTTCAAGTAAAGGGACCCTTATGATTCAAGGGTTGCCTATGTCAAGTTCTTATTCAAATTATGTAATAGCTTAGATATTATTTTATGTTGTTATGGGTCGTGTACCTATTCTATTTTATTGATTTGTGTCTTAAGATGTCAAAGAGACATTAGATTCTAACTATGTATTAAAATATATATATATATGAAGTAATGTTCTAGCATATGATATGCTATGAAAAGTTTTAAATTTTCCGCTATTTTTATTACGATTAATGCAATGAAAGATGTCTAAGGGCTTGTCTTAGACCTCCGAGAGGTCGACGACTCCGTATGGTGATCTACGAGTGCTCTAACTACTAGGGTGTACTTTGGGTCGTTACAAACTTGGTATCAGAGCATAAGGTTTTGTGTTTTGTCCTTAGGTTTCAATGTCTCATGTTGCCACGTCTAGTAGAGTTCATATCATTGGTGGTGAGTCGCGACACATCAAATGGTACGGGAGGCTATAGGACGATAGAGTTTCCCTTCTTCACTATTTTCATGTCGTGCCATAGAACTTAACGTTATAAGATCCCTCTCTTATGTTTCCTTGTCCGGTTATCTTTTAGATGTGATTGCTTGAAGGAATGTTTTCTCAATGTTTGAGGGAGAAAAGGTGAGTTTTGATACTTACCTTGGTTTTATGGTTTGATGAGTATATGTCAAGGTGAATTTAGCATATGCGGATGTGGTGCCATTTATGGCTTTAGATGGTTTATGAGAAATGAGGTGTGATGTTGAGGAGTTATGATATGGCATGATTATAGCTTGTTAGTAGTTGTTATGGTTGAATGAAGTTCCCCTTAGAATAATAGATTGCCTTATGATTATGTGCATTGGTAGCATGATGTTATGATATAGGATTGAAAAGTCTTGGAGAATGTGGTGAATAGTGAGAAAGAAGAATGTTGTCTTTGTATATGTGAAATGTCCTTGCGTGGATTTGAAACCGTTTGTATAGGTTTTCTCCTAAGAACGCGAGATAGTGTATTTAGCCTTGTAAGTTGATTGTGATGTATAATAGTTAATGGTAGAAACCTTATGACTAGTAAAGGATTCCTCTATGAACCTATTCTAAGAATGGTAAAATGTAGTTTTAACTCCATAAGTGGGAAGTACGATTACCCTAAGGTGACTTAGGGGGATGTATGATAAGTACCCCTTAGCTCTTAAAGTGAAGGAGAGAGTTGAGGTTGACCTACTTTGAAGTGGTTAGTTGTATTTTAAGCCTGAATTTAAATATGATCAATTGAGGAAGTGCTTAGATTGTACCTAGGCATGGTTGGTTGGAAAGTTACACCTTATATGATGACCCTTGTGGGTTGGTCTTGACTTGCCTCGACCTTGGTGTTTATGGGCATGATATGATTAGGCTTACCCCAAGTGGGGGATAATGTGTATAGATGATAACATTTTACGTTCCCTTGATGTCCTTATGTTCAGTTCCCTTGAACTTCTTTAGGTTGATTATCACTTTGTAGTGATGGTAAGAAGGATGTTCATAAGCTTAGATCCCAAGAAAGGGATGATGTGCTTAGTTAATAAGGTTGGCAAGATAAGATTCCCCTAGAATTGAGATGAGTTTCTCTTAAATGAGTTTATCCTAAGTGGGGGAGGATGATTTGAGTAGTAAGGTTGTAGATATCCCTATCTTTTCCTTCTATTCCTACTCAAGCTTAAAACCAAAGAGTTCCTTAGTAGCTTGTCATGATAGGAGTCTTGCATAAGGTGACAAGTTGCATGTTCTCTATATGTTATGCATGTAATTAATGACACTATGTTATGCATATTATGAAAGGTTATTATTGCATGAAAAAGGAAATCTTTATAAATTTACATGTCTCTCATGTTGTTGTGCATACTTATATGATAAATGTGCAATTTGATTTCATGAGATAGCTTAATGAGAATGCTTGATGTCACTTATGATGTGTGGTGTATGGCCCCACAATAAGAAATTGAGTCTCCTTTAAGTGAGATAAGATGAGTATCTTTGAAAAATGGGTGACTTTTGAGATTTTGGAAGTGTTATTATAGACTCACTCTTGAGAATGATGGTTAGTCTAGCTTTGTTTATTGGTGTACCTATAAATTGTGATAAATTTCTATGGATGATGCATGCTTATGAAATCTAGTGAAGTGCTAGAAATAAAAAGCTGTAAATTACTTTCTAATGTTGTGATGTGCTTGGTGTGACCTACCATGTTGATTTACCAAGGACGGAAGTATGAGCACAATGTGATTTGGAGTAAAACAATCCTTTTTAATATGAATTAACCTCTATGCATTGCTTTTATGTGAACTCTATGATGCCATGTGCGTATGTTGTGAATAGGAGAAGGTAGTTCCTCCTTGAACAAAGCTAAGCATGGTAATGCCATATATGACCTTGATTGTATTATGTCTAGACAATAAGATTGTAGTTAATCTACTTTATTCATGATTCTTGCGCAACTATATAAAGTGTTTATATTTTCTCATGAGTTTAAGTGTGGATTATGCCTATGTGTGCAATTTAAATACATTGTATGTTTAACTTTGTGATGAAATATTGAACATGACTAAGGTTGGAGAAGGTAGTCCTCCAAATGGCTATGGCTATGAAGAAGTATGTGTGCATGGAATGAATTATAGAAGTACTCCATGTTTGATTATGTTGCCGTGAATGCATGCTAGAATGAAGTTTGTGTTCCTTGTAATTTAGTGCATTGACTTTTATGTGATAACATGTATAAGTGTTGTGAGTTTCTATGGAAGTCATTGAGTCCTTGAAAGTACTTAAATGTTTCAAGTGTCATTCGAGGACGAATATTTCCCAAGTGGGGGATATTGTAAAAACCCTCAAAATGAATAGAGCCTAACATATGCCTAAAATGGTTTATAATATGTTAATAATGTGTTTTATAGCTTGCATACTTGATTTGAGGTGATTTGGAAGTCAAACGTCAAGGAACGACCAAGACGTTCGATGACTAGTCACAAAAGGGTCTTAGGTGTTTTTATGTGATTATGTGTGTTTCATAGGCTCTTGAGGTCCTTATATGAGTTATAATGATGTTTATAAGCAGTGTGCTAAGTTTCATGAAGTTTAGAGGTCAAACGTCCAAGAACGTCCAAGACGTTCGAAAGTTGGTCTTTAGACGTGCTAGCGAGTCCTTATATGTTTACCTTGTTTTTATGTGTTGTTTGGAGTTGAGGATCAGTGTAGTTGACCCTAGTACCTTATAGACATGTTAAGGGTCAAAACATCCGAGTACGACTCTCCGGGGACCATTCGAAGGGCCCCCAAGGAGGACCCAAACCTTGGACAAGAGGCTGCCCAAGGCAGCGAGCAAGTCCAAGAATTGGATCTTGCCCTCGCGACGCGCGCATGGAACACACCTCACTGCCTCAAATTTTATTTGGGGCAGAATGGGGAGGCTGCTACGCGACACACAGCCCACTCCCAGATCCTGTTGCGTCGTTTTAAGTCAATTTTGACATGTCTAAGAGCCCCAATTCGTGTGGGGGTGTTTTGGTAACTTAGGGGACTTTTAAAAAAACTGATTTTAGGACCTTTTTAAACCCTTTCCCAATCCAAAACCCCATTACCCATTAAGAAATCAAATTCTAAAGTTCTCTTCTCTCCCAAAACCCCCAAAACCTCCATTGAAGACCAAGCTCAAGAACAAGCTATGAAGTTGGATTCCTGGAGCATTCTTCTCATATTTTCATGGGCTTTTTAATGTATAAGGTATGGTAATCCTTCATCCATAGATAACCATTCATCTATGGAGTCCTTTCAATGTTTTTCAAAATATGAATTCTAAGTCAAAAATCCTACTTTTCAATCTAGCCATGGGTTCATTGCTAAAGTGATTTCAAAAGCATTCTAATTATTAATATATGTCTATTGACTGATTTTATGATGAATTTCTATCCAATTTTATGAAGAACCTGTGATCCTCCTAATTTCTCAAATTAGCCTATAATGTGGGTCTACTGATCTTGATTACATGTTTACAGAATTGTGATTAGATTGTATTGAATTGCTTATTGCTATTAATTTCTATATCAATTGAAAATGAATTGTGGAGGAATGATCAAAGATGATCATTAGTTTGGAGATTTTGTAAGTTAACTTATTTCTTTTAATTAGCCTAGAATGTACATTGAATTGTGTTGATTGGTATGATCCACTTATGGTGGCGGTATTTACATTATTGTACATGTTTAGGTGATATGATCATGGCCTTGAAGGCATTAGATTCAATATGAATTGATATGATGATTTCTATGTTATGAAGTTGAAGAATTTAGCCTTGATTCTAATATCATGTCTAAGTGAATTGATGCTATGTGGAGTTGTGTGTATAGTCTTCTACACTACTTGTTTAATCTAGGTGTGGAGATGATGTTATATGTATATGTGTGAAGATCATGTTAGGGTTAGGTATGGTATATATGGCTTATGATGAAGAATATCCTTGTATCATGACCCCTACCTATATGAACCCTATATGAATGTGTGATCAAAGTATGCTAGGAGTCTTATATCTTATTGTTAAAGATGTATTTGCCTCCTATAATGCAATGTGAGTGTGTGTAGTCTATAGTCCTTAATACTCTATATGTTTGTATGACTTGAGACTTGATGAATGTTGTACATGTGTTGTGGTCTATAGAGGGTGGCTTCCTCAATACTATGTGATAGCCATTATGTGATCATGTTGACCAACGTACACACACACACTTCACGCATATCTATGAGTAGGATAGATTCATGATGACTAAGGAAATAATAGTTCTCCTATGCATTGTTACCTATTTCTATGCATGTAAAGTATATGATTAATGAAGTTATGAACATGTGTGATTAGAGGTGTTATGTGAAGGTAGATCTCATATTATATGCACACACACATGCATGTATGAATATGATATGATTATGTGAAAGGACATTTTCACATAAGGTAGGTTCTATGGTTAATGTAGAATTCTCACCCTAGATACCTTTGAGCTATATGATATATAAGGGAGTAAGTCCCTAAGGCCTATTATTTATGAATTAATGTTATCTAAAGGCTTAATGATGTTTAAAAAGGGAGTTATTGCCTAGAACCAAAAGGGCATGTAAATGAGATGGAGGTCTCACGTTAGTAAGTTCGGCTTCCCACATGAGTTTCTTCACGACTAGTAGTGTGGATTCCCAAAGATATGTGTTGTCTCAAGAGATGGAAACCTTCACGATTAGTAGTCAAGGTTTCTAGAAACAATCTCCTTGTCCCTTAACTATGTCCCCACATAGGACTCTAGCTTAGTGGATCCACCTAGATAAGCTATGTACGAATGGTTGCACCTTAGGCAAGTGTTAATCCTCTCTTTTCGGTGTGGGAGTAGAACAACGGATTCCATGTAGCTCTCATGATCTATGTCGGTTATGGCTATGTCTCCCGAAGGTTAATAATTAACTAAGATAAGAATATGAACTCTAATCTAAATTCCTTGAGAAGTGTACTTGGTATGGGAGGACTATGGACCCTACCTATACATTGCACTAGATGACTTCAAGAAAGGATAGGATTGGAGACCCTTTTGAAGTAAAAGACTTATGTTATGTATGACTTGTATGAATGCATATTAAATGACTTTACTATGTTAAGATATGAAATATAACTATGCATGTGAATTACACTTGTGGCTTCTAAATGAGTTTACTTGGTATATGTGGGGGTATGGGACTCCATGTGTACATTGCACAAGTAAGCTTATGAAGGCGTTGTGAGGATATTTTACCTATTATATGAAATAAGTAAGTCTATGACTAAAGTGTATGAAATATGATGAGTCTTCCTATGATGTTATATGAAGTATGATGAGTCCTTATATGATGCTACGAAGTATGTGACCTTATTCTAGTTGTAAATGAATATGTTATGACTTGTGAATATGTTATACCTAGTCTAGGGTGACTTCTTGGGTACACTTGGTGGAAGTAGTATTATGGGATGCTACTCATACATTGCACTAGTGTGACTTAGGAGTTTTCCTAGGTGATGGTCCTTATGTGAAGTTTATGTCCTTGATGTGTTTATGACTTGTGAATATATATGTGCTTGTGTTGTGAATCATATTATGAAAGACTATTGTAAGGTGACCTCAAGGTGATATGTTACACTAGGTACACTAGAGGGTTACTTAAGAAAAGAAGTAAAATAAAAGAGAGGTAATGTATGATGTGTATTGAATATGCTTATAAGTATGATAAATGGCTTTATGTGCTACTATGCTTATTATCCATGTCTATATGATGTATGTGCACTATATTGAGCTTATATGTGCCTATGATCATGAAGTTAACTAAAAAGACATGTTGCATGATTTCAAAAGAAATGTCCTCTTTAAATGCATGTTTTCGCATGGTTGTCATACTTAGTGCATTCTTGTACTAATACCATTCTTCTTCATCTTTTTACACAAAGTGTAGGTGGTGATGGCTAGAGGATGTCTCCTTAAAGAAAAGCTTGGATAGATCTCCTAAGTTCAAGTAAAGGGACCCTTATGATTCAAGGTTTGCCTATGTCAAGTTCTTATTCAAATTATGTAATAGCTTAGATATTATTTTATGTTATTATGGGTCGTGTCCCTATTCTATTCTATTGAGTTGTGTCTTAAGATGGCAAAGAGACATTAGAGTCTAACTATGTATTATGATATTATATATATATATATATATATATATATATATATATATGAAGTATTGTTATAGCATATGATGTGCTATGAAAAGTTTTAAATTTTCCGCTATTTTTATTACGATTATGCAATGAAAGATGTCTAAGGGCTTGTCTTAAATCACCGAGAGCTTGACGAAACCGTGTGGCAATCTAAGAGTGCTCTAACTACTACGGGGTACTTTGGGTCTTTACATTTTAATAAGTCAAGAAAGCAAATATCTTTTCTTAAAAAAAATATAATTAGAACAAAGTTTATTTTTAGTAAAATAATTATGCAACGATCTTTATTTTTTTTATAGAGCGAGTTATGTATGCAATCCATTGACATTGATCAATGTATTACTTTTTTCATAAAAAATAATAATATATAAATAATAAAAAATAAATATAGTTGAGCTAGTTAAGATTCAACATTATACTTTTAAAACTCACTTTATAAATATAAAACTTGTGTACGCATGACGTGCAACATGTGATTTTAACTGAAAAAGGTCTAACCCTTACAAGATTTATCGTCAATACACACAGTTAAATTAAAGGTGATTGGTTTGTGGTTAAGCTGACATCTCATCCCTACAATACAAGGACAAAAGGGAAAAAATAAAATGGCCCACAAAGACGGAAGTGAGTCGTATAATGATGAGGTCCGAAACCAGATGTCTTCACAAGAAACAGTGTCAAGAGAAGAGGTCAGGGTATTAAGACGATAACTGGCAGAGGTGTACGAAGCTTGGATGAGTGGACAAGCTCCATCGTCTTCAATTCGTGACTATCTCAATACAAATATGCCACTCATTTATCCAAGTTTCGACAAATGATCCAATTTATTCACCTGAATTTGGCCCCTATGCTGATGCATCTAACGTTGTTGGAACATCTATGGTGCACCCTTTTAGTACACCTATGTTGAATAATCCACTCATCGTGCCAACTGTGCCGACTAATAGCATTCCACAACCAACAATGGTGTCCAAATCCAATAATGATCCTTCATCCGGAGTTTTTCATGATTATGGCTACACCCCGAAAAAGGATCTTAAAATTACAAATTGTTATCCTCACACTCATCATTATTGTTCTCCAGTTGAAGCTGAAAAAACTATTAAGCACGAGGAACATAAAGAAATGACTAGAAAAATAAAGAGTTTGGAACAAAGTGTAAGAGATATGCAAGGAGTGGGAGGTCACAAAAGTGTCTCGTTCAATGATTTATGCATGTTTCGCCACATTCATCTAACCATCAATTTTAAAACTCCAAAGTTTGAGAAATATGATGGACATGGAGATCCTCTAGCTCATTTAAAGAGATATTGTAATCATTGACGGGGGCTGGAAACAAAGAAGAATGACTCATGGATTATTTTGGAGAAAGTTTATTAGGAATTGCCTCAGAATGGTTCATAGATCAAGATACTTCTAACTGACATACATGTGATGATTTGAATCGATGTTTTGTTCAACAATTTCAATATAACATCGATATTATTCCTGATCGTACTTCACTTGCTAACATGAGGAAAAAGATCACCAAATATTTCCGTGAATATGCTATTAGGTGGAGAGAGCAAGCTGCCAGGGTTAAGCCACCAATGAAAGAGTCTGAAATGGTTGATGTTTTTCTCTAAGCGCAAGAACCTGACTACATTCATTATTTACTTTTAGTTATTGGAAAAACATTCACCGAAGTTATTAAGATTGATGAAATGGTGAAAAATAGAATCAAATCGTGAGAAATTGTAAGTCAAGCTGCTTTGAAAGCCACAAAACAGGTGATTCAAAATGGATCAGGAAATTTTGGGGCAAAGAAAATGAAGGAGGATGTAGCGAATGTTGTGACACAAAAAGGTCCAAGGGGTCTAGTTTATCAATATGCACCACCTCAATTTTGTTACTATCTCCCCATGAAAGACATACAATACTCTATTGTCTCACCTCAATATGCAGTCTATAGTGCACAACCATATGCATATCCACCAATCTATCCTCAATAGCGAGCACCAACACATTAAAATGTTCGTCTTTCTTCTCAAAATTGTCGAGCACTTTATAATCCCCATCCAGGACAAGAATTTGAAGGTGGTCAAAGACTTGTGAACAATTTCACTCCAATTGGAGAGTCTTACACGAGTTTATTTGAGAAATTGAAATATTTGAATATGATAGAGCCGATTCCTCAAAATTTTGCAGATCCACGTTCTAAAGGATTCAATCCTTTAGTAGATGTGCATACCATTCTGATGCCCTAGGGCACAATACTGAAGATTGTCGAACTTTGAAAAGTGAGGTGAAAAAGATAATCCAAGCAAAAGATGATTGTGATCCAAAATGATAATCCCCTAAATGTTACTCAGAATTCTCTACCAGTTACTAATGATATACACTTCATTGAGATTATAGGTGATGAAAATTCTCTCAAATCTAAAAAAGAGACAATTGAAATTGGTAGAGCTTTTGCGAAGGCTAACATGCGAAGCAGTGGCTAGTCAAGCTTGGTGATTGGGAGACATTTTTTTTCTTTCTCTAAAAAGAGTGTATGGATAGTTTATTTCGTCATCATTTCTTCTACGCAATTTTATTTTTTATTTTATTTTAGTAAGTCAGACCTTTATATTATTTCTCTTATGTATTT